>JAOWMA010000136.1:0-120883 GCA_025962755.1 Colletotrichum tropicicola
ATATTTATAAATATTATAACTTAGTATTATAAAGTATAATTAATATAATATAAAAGAGATAAAAAATAAAATAAATTTTATTTTTGTCTTTTTAATAATTTTCTAAAATAAGTTATTTATAATTTATTTTTTTAAAAGTTTTTAATTTATTAATTAAAATTATTAAAATAAAAATCATTAAAGTTATTTATAATAGTTTTTTCTTGTGGTTTTTTTAATTATATTCTAGTATAAAGTAGGTATTATAAATATAGTTTAAATAGTGTTTTTAAATAGTGTTATACTCCTATACGAAGATTGTGGTAGGGCCAAGCACGGCCGTCAAGTCTCGGACTCGCCTAAATGACAGGATTCCGGGCCTCCTCCACCCACTCTGTCTCCCACTCATCCACTCGTGCGCGGTCCCATCCCGCTACTGCAGCGGATCTACCGGGAGTTGGCTCACTGGCTCACCTGCCCTGCATCCCTAAGGCGTCGTGCTGTTGGGGGCTTCCTGGCCATGTCATTTCTCGCCGATGCATCATGGGCACAATTTGATGCCTTCAGCCTCACTATCCAGATTCCAATGGCCCCTGCCCATCGCAATGAAGGACCGGGCTGTGTTTGTGCTTGAGCATCGCTGATGAGATCCCCCTTACCAGCGTTCCAAACCAATCACCGCGCGGCATTCCACGGCCTCCAGGGGCGCGGGGCGGCAAATTCAGGGGACGACCTCCTGTAAGAGCCCCTCGAGCCCCCCGTTCGCCCGCCCTGGGCCTCCCCTAAACGGGCCATGGAGCCCTGCCGGTGGACCCTGGCCCAGACTTCGCCACAGCACACTGGCCCTCTGGCGATCACGGTTTGCTGGAGATGAGAAATTGAGACTGCGCTGCTTCAAGTTCAAGGAGGCCCGCGGAGGATCTGCTCAATGCCAGAGGCTGGGATTGGGGGGCCGCTGGGGGGGGTGTTCGTCCACTGAGCGTGCTGCAACTGTCGACCGCTAATTGAGATCCCGGCAGCGCGGCCCACAGGGTCCCCTCACCGTCCCGTCTGGAATCCACAATCTGCGGCTCTTTGCACCAAAACGAACGCTTGGAACGCTTCCAGAAAAAGCGAAGGGCTGAAGGTCCAGGGGACGGAGGCATCAGAAAATATCTCACCCGCAGGAGCCACCGCCCACCGTGACATTGGATCGAGTCCCGCCGTTCTGGATCTGAATTGGGACTGACCCCGAACTCCGGCTCGGCGGACCTGTGCCCAAAAAAAAAAAAAAAAAAAAAAAAAAAAACGGCTTATTCATACTTGCTCCGTGCACCGAGCTCGCGCCCTTCCGCCACCGTGAGCCCCCGCCGCCTATTGGCCAGCTGGCGCCGCTCGTCCCGGCGCGGCTGCGCTTTCTCCGACCCCCGATAACCTCACAGCAGTGACACCACGCCGGAACTCAAGGGCCCATCCACCACGACTCGCACTGCGGCATTCAAACTTTGTTTTTGTTGTTGTTGGTTTCTCAGCGGGTTCGGTCGATTCTCCGTCCACCGGTGACATTCTTCGCCGACCGCCAGGGCCCCGCCGCATCCCTCCCACCTCCCATCACCACGGCCTGGTCCGACGACGTCACATCCAGCCATGCTCTCCCGCCATGCCTCCCACCCGCGCCAGACCCTGATCGCAGCCTTTGTGGCCTGGAAGGGCCTCCTTCTCGCCATTGCCCTCGCCAGCGCCGTCGCGCCGTCATACGACACCTCGACGTCCCTGATGCTCCGGCGCAACGAGTCCGACCTGTCGCTGGTTACACGCCTCACGCGGTGGGACGCCATCTACTTCACCCAATCCGCGCGGCGAGGCTACCTCTTTGAACAGGAATGGGCCTTCAATGCCGTGCTGCCGCTGTTCGTGTCTTGTCTCGCCAAGGGCGCTCGTCTGCTGGGTATCGAGGACGACGGGCACGGTGGGTTGGAAGCCGCGCTCGGCATTGCGGTGGCTCACGCGGCGCATCTCTTGGCCGTGCTGACGATGCACGAGCTCACCCTGAGGCTCTTCAACCGAAAGCCCCTGGCCTTCTTGTCAGCATTCCTTCACATCATCTCTCCCGCCGGCCTCTTCCTCTCGGTGCCCTACGCGGAGAGCCCCTTCGCCTTCTTCGCCTTCGCAGGCTACTACGTCCTGGCCTCGGAGCAACCGAGGGGCTCGCTCCGCTGGACGGCAGCCCAAATTTCCGCGGGCGCTATTTTCGGCCTCGCGACAGCCCTGCGCTCCAACGGGCTGCTCAACGGAATCCCGTTCGCGGCCGAGTGCCTGGTCACCGCGCACGCCCTGCTGTCCAGCCCTATCACCGGCGCTAGCCTGAGGAATGCCGTCGCGTCTCTGCTGGGACCAGTCATCGGGGGCGTCCTCGTGGCGACGGGCTCCGTCGTCCCGCAGTATCGCGCGTGGTTGCGGTACTGTTCCGGCGCATCCGAGGCGCGCGCATGGTGCGGGCGGACCGTGCCCGGCATCTACTCCTTTGTACAGGATCACTATTGGTACGTCACGCGCGCAGCAGCAGCCCTACCGTAATCCATCCCGTCGGTGTGTGTGTGTATGTGTGTGTGTGTACTCTGTCGGTACTTGCGGAGATTTGGTGTGGGCTATCACGACAAGGGAAAAAAAAAACATGTTCAGAAGCCCAAAGACCAAAAAAAAAAAAAAAAAAAAAGGAGTTTTCTTGCTAATCATCGAGACTAGGGGCGTTGGCTTCCTCCGCTATTGGACGCCATCCAACATCCCGCTCTTCGCCCTGGCCGCGCCGATGCTCGCGCTGCTGATCGTGTCGGGGTTGGAGGTGCTCAAGAGGCCTTCGGGGTTGGGGCGGAGTCCGACGGCGGGCCAGGGCGGGAAGGGCGCGAGTCGGACGGTGTCGTCAAAGGAGATTGTCATCTCGTCGCTGGCCGCGTCCCAGGTCCTGCTTGCCGTCTTGGCGATCACGACGTACCACGTCCAGATCATCACCAGGATCGCGAGCGGGTGTGCGGTGTGGTACTGGTGGGCGGCCGGGTGTCTGCTGGACGGCGAGAGGCGGGCTCTTGGCGGCAAGGTTGTGACTTTTTCGGTCATGTATGCTCTGATTCAGGGAGCTCTGTTTGCGTCGTTTTTGCCGCCTGCTTGATAGAAGCAAAGATACCCGGGGTCCAAGGTAGTAGCTTCCCGATGGAGCATGGATCCTAGCTGTTTGAATAAAGTTTTTTTTTTCTTTTTTCGTGAGCCATCGGTCCCATGATAAGAGGTCATCAGATTACTGATGTGATGCCGCGGGACATGGGATGGCAAACACTTTGACATGGCAGTCTCCGGAAAGTCTGGAAGCTTCGAGGACCCTTTCTTTTTTTTTCCCTTTTGTCATCGCTTGGGAGGTCGGGCTTTTTGCAGGGACGACCTCAAAGCTTCGGGCATACGGCATGTGCCCGGCGTCAAAGCAATGTCACCCCTCGGCATGACGGATGATGTCACTGCATTAGGGACCCGTCATGTTCATGCCAAGAAAGCTTGCCGGGCTGGCATTTGTCAGGGTGCTCTGATTGAATGCTAAATGGTGGATTGTTGAGGTTGCTTGGGTAGGCTTATTCATCGCCAGCTGGGTATGGCGAGGGTGATGTGAGGACCTTGTGCAGGCAGGTGGGTGGGAGGTGATGAGGAAGGTGGTGTTTTGGAAAGTCTATGGAGAATGTGGAAGGTGAAGGATATGGCAGGAGAGACTGGAAAATCTGGGAAAGAAGTGAGGATGGTGATGGGAACAGGACAACCACCTGGGAGGCAGCTAGAGGAAGGAAAGAAGGAGGACAGGATGATTTGAGGGAATGAGAAAGGTCGTAAATACCAATTCGTTTGAGTACCTATCTCATTGAAGGAGTGAGTTTGTTGGTCTGAGCCCTTTTGCACCTTCCTCTGAGTACTCTTCAGCTCCTTCCCTCGGCGACTTGGTGATACCTTCGCTCAAGTGGATCCACAACACGGGCTCCAAACTTGGCCCTTTTACCGAATACATCTCACAGGAGACCCCGAAAGCTTTCAACAGCTTTCAATCTTCGCCCCAGGGTGCCAGAAACATATTGACCGACATCTTATCCACAGTCTTATCCGCGCCGCAGAGATGTCTCATCTGCACCACGAGAAGTACGACTTCGCATACGCGCCTGCAATCTACGGCGGATCCCAGAAGGGATGCTTCGTATGGAATGGCGCCTTCCACGAAGGGCCTGGTCTAAAAATTGTAAGGTCTTTCGGACCTTGCTGGTATATTTCACAGCTAATGTAGCCCTTGCGTCTAGGTCTACCTGGATCTCGCCGGCGATGACCTCAAGCTCCCTTTCCCCGGACCACTACCCGATTACGGAGGAAATTCGGTCATCGATTACCCTCGTCTCAACGGCAATCAAGTCTACAGCGTCGTCAACTCAAACTTCAATGGTGACGACCAGCAAGTCGCCTTCATGGTCAACTTTGTGGTTAGCGGAGATGACCAGGACGTCAGTGTGAAGGACCTGCGCCTTTGGCTCCAGATCACGGGATTCTTCAACACCGAGCGCCGGGACGAAGTCCTCGAGGTATTGAAGGAAGAAAATCCCGAGTGGTCCAAGGATGAAACTGTGACCTTCATTATGTCTTACGACGATTTCGAATTCGAGACCATGAACGCCTTTCACGTCAAGTTTGTCGTAGGGGACAAGGATGCTCATGTGACTATCGACGACCTCCGCGTCTGGCTGAAGGATACCAGGTTCTTCGATAGCGAATACCGGGAGGACAGGCTCTCTGCCAAGCGGGAGTGTCTGAGCCTCGAGTTTGAGAGCAAGGAGGAACTTGACGCCAGAGTGCGTTCCTATCAGAAGATGCTTTGTAAGATTGACGGTGAAAGATTTCTACAGGCACAAAAGTATGTCCATAATTCCTGTCTCCACAGATTTGGTGCTAACAGTTTTAATCAGGACAATCCTCATTCCCGCTGATGGGTAACGTGTCATTCGGCTTCAGAATGGCAAGCACGGGATCTGGGACGGCGTTTGGGGCTAGTGAGATACCCGCCGGTGGGCTCGAGGGCCATGGATGCCCAATGCGAGAGACCGGTACCATAGAGTGACATAGCGACGGATGATGGCGTTAACGGCTTTCATGATACTGGGTCAATATCGAGAGCAAGGCGCAGCATCAATGGCATTTCGATCTACAGAAACGGTACATGCCATAATTTGTGAATGTGGATTTTAAAGGCGCCGTGTCCTCCGCCTTCTGCACCTCATGGGCTTAACTGGCGTATCTGAAAAGTTTGACGGGTCCTCAGCAGCAGGATCAGATTGGTTTTACCCTCTGCCGAGTTTGCCTCGTTGTTCGACTTGAATTGAGCCGTTTATGTCCTCCATCTATACGGCAGGTTCACCAACAAACCATGCCCTGATCTTCCTCGATGCTTTTCGGCATACTCTGGTCCCCTCACACACACCATGCCAGCATCCAGATCCCTCCTTTCAGGCATGTCATCACCTTCCAGAGGACAACGGCGCTGTCCATATCCCGAGGAAAGGGTGAGGTGTGACCACGATAGCCTGGCACATGTCCACATTTTCAAAGTCAATGAGGGTTAAAAAAGCAGTTGCTATCCGTGATTCCAAGATCCAACACGCATGATGCCTGATGCAGGCGGGGTATTCTATCTATATCTAGTCATTAGCAAGACATCGGACTCTATCACGTCCGAGGCCCTGATTACAATCAAGAACCAGCGAGGTCCGTATACACCAAAACGACAGAAACACAATCCAAACTCAGTCGCTGTCCTCGTCGCGGCCCGGCCAGACGAGCTTCCTCCTGACGACGGCCCTGGCGCAGCAGAAACCGACAAAGAGCCAAACGGCAACCAAGATGACGGTAAACACCGTGGCCAGCCACAGCAGCCCCTGACTTCCAAACGCCTCGCCGATGCGGATGGTGGCGATGGTGAAGCCGACGTTGGGAAACACGAAGCTCCACCAGCTGAGGTGGAAGGAGTGGTCCGGCATGCCAAAGAGGGTGGACAGACAGGCGGACGAGAAGAACCAGAAGGACAGCCCCCAGAGGAAGACGGCGGCGAAGAGGGCGACGGCGCGGACGGCGAAGGCGACGGTGGCCGGGTTCTCCATCTCGGCGAGGTAGGCGGCCGTCCTGAGCGAGTCGGAGACGAGGGAGCCCTCGGCGGCGATGAGGCGGGGCAGGTCGGCGCCCATGGAGACGAGGGCGGCGGCGGTGAAGCTGGGCGGGCCGACGGCGATGAACATGCCGGGCCGCTGGACGGGGAGGCCGATGGTCATGAGGCGGGAGAGGTAGGTGGCGTACATGAAGGCGGAGACGAGGAAGCCGAGGCCCTGGGCGGCGAGGCCGGCGGCGAGCATGGCGGCGGCGTGGTCGGGGGGCTGGGAGGGGGACATGAAGCCGGCGAGGGTGCCGGCGAGCATGACGGGGAAGATGGGGAGGATCCAGGCCGGGGTCATGCTGTCGAGGGAGAGGCGGCGGCGGCCGGTGAAGAGGAGGTGGTACATGCCGACGGAGGCGGAGAAGGTGACGACGAGGTAGAGCCAGAAGAGGGCGCGGAGGGTGACGGGGAGCCAGGGGCCGCAGCGGGGGACGGCGTAGTGCTGGATGTTGGAGAGGGCGGCGGCGAGGGAGAGGAAGAAGGTGGGGATGAAGAGGGACTCGGAGGGGTGGGTGATGGCCTTGGCGGGGGTCTTGCGGAAGAAGGAGAAGCGGAGGCAGAGGGCGAGGGTGATGAGGAAGATGAGGAGGATGTCGAGGAGGAAGACGATGAGGCCGATGGTGTCGAGGCCGCGGAAGCGGTGGGGGGTCTCGGCGAGGAGGAGGGCGATGCCGCCGGTTGACATGCTGGTGGGGGAGGTGTTAGTAGTGTGAGTGGAGCCCGGGTGCCGGTCCGAACGGGACGGGACGGGGCGGGGCCGGAGGGGAGACGCACGTGAGGGTGTACCATGCAAAAGTGAAGTGGTGGATGCGCTCGCGGAGGGAGACCTTTTCGAGGATGGTGTTGGTGCGGCTCCGGGTGCGGGAGAGGGTGGCCATGAGGGCGTTTTGGGGCGGGTCGTCGGAGACCTGGCCCTGGGCCTGGGACCGGGTTGAGGTTTTTGACATGTCTGGTGATGGTGAGTATGAGAGACGGTGTGAGACGTGGGGAGCAGAGACTGACTTGCTTCTTCGTCTACTTGCGCCATGGTGATGGGGTCAACATTGAACGAGCGAATTGAGTGAGATGAGTCTTTGGCCGGATGAGATTGAGGCCGGATTTTGTCGAAACGTCGCAGGGTGGTGAGGGCCGTGAGCAATCGACGTCACCGCCGCAGCGCGTGCATCGGGATGCGTGCTGGTATTAAATTCGGGTTGGACAGCAGCTGAGTCAGCCGAGTGTTGTGGCGCCGAGGTGCGGGTCACGCCAGCGAGCCGGTATTGGGACGACGGGGGATAGGGGGCGTCGTATGATGTTGTGCTATTTTGTGCTCTTGGGCGAGGATGCCACATGGTCTGGGCTTTGGGCATTGCGCGACATAGCTACCTTACCTACCTTAGGTACCTAGGCGTGGGCATTTTGGGCTGATAAGGACAGCGAAAACTCTGCGCGGCAGGGCCGAATTGAGACCGGACACGGCGCGGCGTGCCGTTGCGGGCTCGGCGCCGAACGGTCGGGGCGGGGTCGCCACGCTTCTGGGGTGACGATGCTTGGCGGGTAGGCATCAGTAGACAGTGCATGGCGACTTTACAAAGAATGGGAATGTTTCCATGGGAAAGTGCTCATCTGTCGATAGCGAGGATTGAAGATGACTGCAGAACCAGTGCATGCTCAAGCGGTCATCCCAAGCCGAGATGGATGCGGTTTGCAATTGAGCGTCCGCCCACATGAGTTTCCCATCACATGAATGGCGTTGTCTAAAAACAGAGCCGCGCGATTCTGGCAGCCTCAGCCACAGCGACACCGACCGATGCTGCTGCTGCTGAGGCTGCTTAAATTTTGGGGAACCGGCACTTCTCAAAAAGCACGGCAAAGTACCGGGCGCGCGGGACGCCTCTGGACCCTGGTTCTGGCGACATGTCAAGAATCCTTCCCGGCGGTGTCATGTGAGGCGGTGGGCAGGGAAGGTATTTTGGGGTTGGGATGGAACTTTCCAGGCCTTGGAGGGAGCGGCAGGCAGGCGAGAGACAACGCGGCGTTCTGCGTCAACACATGGAAACACAGATCGATCGTGACACGGAAACACGGCTCTTGTGGTGCTCGCGGCAGAAACAGGTTCAGGTCCAGGTTGGCTTTGGTTCTGGGTGCGGATGATTGCGTCCTCTGTTTCCGCCTTCGGCGAGCGCAAAGGGAAAGAAGATGCAAAAGCCAGGGGCACTAGCCATGACCCTGCCTCTGCCTGCCCACGTCCTTGTCAGATATCTTCTTACCTACTTAGGTACCTTACCACAATGGCACCAAGGCATGGATTGGTGTCTGCAGGTCCCCGCCCGTGGGCAGAGGGTGGTCCGGTGAGGCATGACTAATCAGCGGATGGGCAGGTGAGTGCCAAGTGGGTGCTTGGCGAAGTCCGAGGGTTTCTGCGAAGCGTCCCGTCTGCGAGCCGGTCGTTGATCAACAAGGGAAAGAAACAACGAGAAACCAAGGGTCCAATGAGGGCGGCGTGGTTGCAAGCACGGCGAGCACGGCGAATGCAGTTAGCCGGCGCGCTGGGAGGAGGAGGAGGAGCAGGAGGAGCAGTAGGAGGTGGTGGTGGTGGTTGGAGTCTGCATATTTGGGGGCGGTGTTGTGTTGGATGGGCCGCAAGGTGACGGGCCCGCGGCCGTTGGTTGGCCTTCCCTGCGAGCAATACGACGTGTTCTAACTTCTGGCGATCACGGGAGGCCGTTTGGACGAGTTCGTGTCCCGGAGGCGGCGTTGTGATGCTGTGAGACTGCAGGATGTGACGGAGGTTGCGGGGTGGAAAAGAAAGTGAAGCGAAGGAACCTCAGCGGCCCATGTGTCCCTCCAAGTATTTTACAGATGCCCGACACCCATAAGGTACATGCGAGTACTTGGAGGCGGAAAGGCCAACAGCGCTCGGATGCAGCTGCCACTGCATGACGGCCGCTGAAAGATGAAGCCGACGCGGACGCGGACGCAGGTCACAGGTGGGGGGAGGGCGCGCCCGGGCGGCCCAGGCAAGGCTGCCAAGCACGCGTAAGGGCCTCTGGCGCTGTAAGCTTAGCGCATCTCATTGCTACCTACCTACCCTAGGTACCTTAGGTGGTAGGCACCAAGTGGGCACGAGGCCGCCGCATGTACCTCCCCGCGGCAGCCACACGCAAAAGATACCTCGAGCCGACGGGAAGCTCACCTCAAGCTGACGGGACCTCTGTGGCCGCCTCGCCAGCCCTTCCCAGCAACGGCGCGGCCCAGGCTGCTGTGTGCTGCATCATCACTCGGCCTGGCGAGCGTGGGTGAGTGCGAGAGTGTGACTGAGTGCTCTCTCTCTCTTCCGACCGGCCGGCTGGTATTTGACCATCGACGCATCCAACATCTTTGCTTTTCTCCCCCCCCGTTGCATCCCCACCGCCGCCCATTCATTCCCTCCATCGCGACGGAAAGAGGGCGACGCTGTTCAACAGTCACCACGTGTGTGCAGCCCGTGTATTTCCTGCCCCAATTGACTGCAGCAGGCCGGAAGGAGCACCTGCCTTTGCTCCTGCTCCTGCTCTTGCTCTTGCACCTCCTCCAACTCCTCCCCCACCTTGAGGTCCTTCCTGCCGCCAGCTTCAGCTCCGCAGCCTCGTCCCGGATCAACACACACCCCCGCGACCGACGACGAACACCACCAAATCCTCCTCTCCTCTCTTCCTCCTCCGCCTCCAGCTCCAGCCTTGCCTTGCCTTGCCTCGCCTCGCCTCGCCTCCCGCCGCATCTCATCAAGCCACCCGCAGCTGGCGTGGGAGCGGGAGCTCGAACGATCCTGCACCTGTGCGACCTCCACGACCGACCACCCGACCACCCGACCGACCGCCGCCGACGCTGCCGTTCTTCCCCTCCGCTCGGCCCCGTCTGCCGTCGCCTCACCCCCCGTCTCGACCATCCCCGTCGAATCCGCCGTCTCGTCGCCGGATCCGCCCTTCCATCACACATACACACACACGCACACACACACACACACATCATGGACGAGACTCCCGGGCCGCAGCCCTCCAACCATGCTGCCGCCTTGGCAGCTGCGTCGACCGCCCACTTCCTCTCGAGCCATTTCGCCTCCGTCGACACCATCTCCCGCTCCAACTCCCCCGGGCCCCCCTACACAAAGGCCGACGAGGACGACAAGAAGCGCTACCGCCCCCGCACATTCAGCTACTTCAACCACCTGCCCTTCCCCGTCGAGGAGGAATCGCAACGCGACGAGGCCCTCGCCGGCATCCTCAAGCAGCTATACATCGCCGTCAAGGCCGAAGACTTCAGCCCCGGCGCCCTCCACTGGACGAGGGAGCTGCAGGGATGGCTGAATCTCAAGTTCGAGATGACGCGGGAGCTCCGCGCCACCCTCGCGAAGCTCTACTACCACCTCTGCTTGGCCCCCGGCCTCGACCCGAGCACCGCCGACCGCTTTCTGCGAATGGTCGTTGTTCTTACCAGGTACGTCCGCCTGTCCCTGTCCCATCTGCCTGTGTTTTCCTCGTCATTTCCTTCTCCAACATTCCCCCCGTCGTACTCGGACGCTGACATGCCTGTTCTCCAGAAAATACCACTACCTGAAGCCCGTCGAAGATCTGCTCCTCGATTGGCGCCCACTATGGAAGGAAATCAAGTCCCTGGTCCTTCCCTCAGAGGTCGCCTCGCACCAGACAAATCGCCGGAGGTCGCAAAAACAGCTGTGGAAGCTCTGTCTCCATGCCCAGACCTACTTCGACCCGAAGGACCGCAAAGAGATGCTCGACGAGTTCCTCCCCTACTTCAGCACCTCAGACGTCTCCAACGCATACATCGTTGCCGGCACAATCAATGCGCTGCTGCCCACCGATGCGACGTCCGAAAATGTGCCCTGCTCCCAACCACAGGAGTTCATGCCCACGCTATTCCACCTGTGGTCGCTGGTTGCGCGGTCCAAGAGCTTCGACATCTTCTTCATCGACCTCTACTCGCGCATGGCGAGGGACTTTTTGCAGTCGTCCCAAACACCCTTTGACGCCCATGGCATCTTCACCCAGGAGCAGTCCGAGTGGATTTTCACCGCCGTCCTGCGTCTAACAGAGATCCCAGTCGGCCAGTCCAACTCGCCCTACTCGACGCTCGACTACTCATCTGGCCTGGGTCTGTACCTGGAGAAGGACAAGAAAAAGTACCCGACGGCCTACATGATTGCCAGGTGGATCGTCTACTCCCTGTCGCCCAAGTGCCTGGAGCAGGAGAACTCCATCCTTGCGAGCCTCGAGGGCCTCCTCGAAGCCATTGACACCTTCTACCACCCCTCCAATGTCGGCTCATGGACTACCTTCCTTGGCCAGTTCACCGTCTACCTCACGGACATCTTTGTCTCCCGCTGGAACCGCGAGAAGAGCGGCGAGCTCGACACCCCCGAGGACCGCAGGATCACACCTGCTCTGAAGAAGCGCTTCGTGACTGCGCTCAAGGAAGTCACGTACATGGGCCTGTTCTCCAAGAGCAACAGGGTGGCTCACTACTACTACGCGTCCCTGCAAGGCCTGGCTTACTTGGAGCCGAATCTCATTCTGCCGGGTGCTCTGCAGCGTTTCTACCCCAGTTTGCAGGGCCTAGTCGAGGTCCACCGCACGACGTCCAGTCTGAACGGCTTGCAGATGATTGCAAATGTCATGTCAAAGACCAAGGGCTTCCGATGCCACATCACCGCTCTGCTGGCTCTGGCACTGCCTGGCATCGACGCCAACGATCTGGGCAAGACACAATATACTCTCAACTTCTTCCAGAGCGTGGCCTACAGTATCCCCATGGTTCCGTTGGTCAAGGATGGCGACTCGGTTCACGATACCACCCTGGCCATGCAATGGGTGCAAGGCGAGATGGAGCGCATGGAACGTGAAGGCCAGGACATCAAACTTGATTATGAGACTGAGCTCACCGACGAAGACGAGGCGAATGTCCTGAGATCATCAACAGCCGGCCTCGGCGAGTTTGTCATCGCCCTTCTGGGCAAGGTCTTCACGCTGTTGGAGAACCTGCCAGACGCGTCTCACATCAGAGGAGGCACGCCAGAGGACAACGTCATCAACGCATTGCCAGCCGCGTTATCTCCTCTTTTTGCATCGCTCTCCCCCGAGCTCTTCGACACGGCTCTCGAGAAGCTCTCCTCCTTCGTCTCCACACACGTCGTTCACCAGGCGAGAGACGCCATGGCCTGGATTCTCAACGCCCTGTGCAAGGTCAATCCTGAAAAGACGCTCAAGGTCTTCATCCCGATGCTCATTGTCAATATCCGCAATGAGATCGACTACAACCACGCCGCTTCAGACCGTAGCAGTGGTACAGACTACTTGCCCAGAGACCGTGCACTTGTCTGGCACGTGAGCATGCTTGGCATGGCCGTCGTTCACGTCGGCAACGAAGTCCTGAAATACCAGACTGAGCTCCACGACATTGCCAAGTACATGCAAGAAAAGTGCCGAGGACTTCCCACCATCCACATCTCCAACTACATCCACCACTTGCTTTTGAACTTGACCCACACCTACCCCATCGACAGTGCCTTGTATGAGCCTGACGTCATCAAGCGCGGTCTCGATGTCGGTGACTGGGGCAAGACTACTTCGCCAGCCGACCTGACGATCAAGTGGCACCGTCCTTCGGCGGGCGAGGTGCAGTTCGCAGTGGAGCTCTTCGACTCGCAGACCAAGGCCGCCGCGCAGAAGCTGGACTCGTTGATGAGCGAGAACCCCCCCGTCAGTCGCAAGGGAAAGAACAAGGAATGGTCTGACGAAGTCTCGAGGCTCTTGCAACAGATTCGGCTGGTCATTTCTGGCATCGCAACCCTTTTCGACCCGCACAGAGCATCCGGCGAGAGCCCGAGTGATGAGAGGCCCGGCGTGGACGATGAAGGCGACACGGCGATGGACGACGACGATCCTCTTGCCGAGGCCGCCGAGGACGAGGAGACTCGACCTCAATACCGCTACGACGCTGGCTACCTTCTCACGACCGAGGACCCAGCGTACCATAAGCTCCACGAGCTGAGAGAAGATGTCGGACAGCTGCTCTGCAGGACGCACGACTTCCTCAACGGAAACCAAGAGGACGACGTCGCCTGTTTCACTGCGCTGTACGCGGCCTACCGGACCTGGATTACGGACGTGGGCATTGAGCGTTCTGCTCATCCCTTGGAGAGACACCTCCGCCTGTACAAGTCTGACATTTCTGCCTTCAAGATCAGCGGTCTCCGCAAAGTGTACCCACGCCCCCTGTTGATCAAGCGAGCGGACGCGTACCAGTTGCTGCGCGTCAAGCACAATGCCTCGGCCAGACAAAAGAGCGAGCTGGACAAGCGCCTTTTGCTGAACCTGGCCCAATCATCAGTCTCCTTGTACGCCGACGTCAGGCGCGTAGCCCAGAGCGCCCTGGACTCGTCCCTGAAAGCTCTTATTGGGGGTAGGCCCTTGGTGATTCCCGTTCTCATCGAGAGACTTCGTGTCGCCCTCGACGAGGTGGACCACGACCGCATCAAGGGCGCCATGTACACCCTGTTCTTTACCAGTTTGCTCAGAACCATCGTCAAGGACTGGAGATTTGCGCCCGAGGCCCTCAGGCTATACCTCAAGGCGGGTACCATTGACAAGCCTAGCATCCAACAGCTGGGTGCTACAGCCCTCTTCCCTCTGCTCGAGTTCGGCAAGCCGTTCGAGCGGATGATTATTGTCAATCAGGATCTCGTTGAGCAAATCCGGCCCGAGGAAGACTGTTCTCGTGCGATTGAGAACCGTCACAACTTTATTGTTCAGCGACGCCAGCGCGTCGAGAAGAAGAAGGCTGCACTGGGACTGGAGCTGACGGAGATGGCCAAGGGTTCGCACTGGAAGATTGCCTCGCGTTGTGTGATTTTCGCGACCAATCTCTGTCTGCGTTTCGACACCCTGGCGCCCCCGGAATTCATCACCTTGGTCACGCAGGGCACGAACGACACCCACCCTGGCCTTCGCACCAGCTACATGTCAGCCTTTACGTCCGTGTTCGAGGCAGTTGAGATGCGGGCTGCCTATGATCATGACTACCGCAATTACCTTCTGGAAAAGGAGAAGGACAGGAACAAGCTGACGATCGAGGTCACCAAGGGCGACGCCGCCTTTACGCAGAAATACCTTGATTCATTCGCCAGCCCCGAAAACGCAGAGTACATTGTGGATTCAGACCATCCTGGCTGGTTGGTCTGGGGCAAGAAGTTCCTTGCGTCGCGAGCGAAGCCCATGCCCTTTACCGACTATGATGAGCGGGAGTCGTCTGTGAGGGAGCAGATTGGCAAAATGCTCACTCGAGAGTGGCTGAAGACTTGCTTCGACTACCTCAAGCAGGAGCCTCGCGATGCCAACGCCGACAGGTTCCGCATGGGCAACGTGTACATGCTGATGCACGTGTTCGACTTGATGCATTACGGAGGAACGGTGATTGGACTGGACGACGTCAAGGAACTCACCACCGAGGTGTACGGCGACGGCAGTGACAAGCACCAGCACCGAGCGACTTCAGAAATCCTGGCGGCGCTGCTGGCTGGCTCCAGCGACGATCCACCGGAGTACCGGAACAAGGTCTGGGGATTTGCTGCGCCACTGATGCTCAAGATCCTCAACGAAGACTTGACACCAGAGAACTTGCAGTACTGGGTGTCCTGCTTGCACCTGACGGTCGATCCCAAGGATCCTCGTCGGTCGCACGAGCTCGTCGAGTCCCTCAGCTCGTTCAGGCTTGACATGTCTTCCAACGCTGCTTTCAAGGAGTCCAGCAAGGTCCAAGTCCTTGAATTCATCATCACTGACGCCGGCTGGCACTTCCGCCACGAGAAACCGATCCTTGAAGATTTCCTCGCACACATCGACCACCCGTACAAGACGGTCAGAGAGGCCATGGGTAGGGTCATTGCCACCATCTACCGCACTCGCTACCACGAATCTTTCGAGAACGTGGACACTCTGCTGGAAGCCAACAAGGCCGCTTCACCTCTGGGAATCCGCCCTTACCAGCCCACGGAAGAATTTTCTACGATGATGCTCGAAATCTTTGGCCGCCTGGAGAAATGGCGTCATGAACGCACTCCCGGCCAGCAGACGCCATCGGCCTACACCTCTGGATCGAAGACGGTTCTGACTTGGCTTGACAGCACGCTTTCGTCACAGGAGTGCACGCAGCTGATGCCCTTCTTCCCCGAGCCGTACATGGAGCAGCTGCTCCACATGATGGATGTCAAGGAAGACCCCGAGCTAATGAGACTGGCTTACCATGTCTACCGCCATCTGCCCAACATTCCCTTCCGTGTTGGTGAGGACGGACCATTCATCGACGCCCTTGTGCGGATTGGCAAGTCAGCAACGAGCTGGCACCAGCGGCTGCGATCCATGGTCAACATGCAGGTTGTCTACTTCCGTCGTCTGTTCCTCATTGAGAAGAAGCAGAGAGACGTGCTATTCAACGCCGTCAGCGACATGCTGGCTGATCCTCAGCTCGAGGTACGATCTTGCGCGTCCGCTACATTGGCCGGTATGATCCGGTGCTCGCCCAAGCGCATCCGCGACCCCACCATCGAGCTTCTCAAGAAGCGCTACGAGGACGAACTGCGCCTCAACCCCATGCCCAAGCGGAAGCTTCCGGGCACCGAAACCCCAGTGGACCAGCACAAGCAGATCGTGCGCCGTCATGCTGCCGTTCTCGGCCTGGGTGCGCTCATCGAGGCTTTCCCGTACGCAACCCCGCCTCCGTCGTGGATGCCCGAGGTACTGCAGATCCTTGCAACCCGTGCCGCCAGTGACCCTGGCGTCGTCGGCAAGGCCACCAAGAGCATTCTCTCCGACTTCAAGAAGACAAGACAGGACAGCTGGAGCGTGGACCAAAAGGTATGGCATTTCAAATTCAACAGGCATGGACAGACTGGGCTAACTTGTGCTAGTATTTCACTCAGGAGCAGCTTGAGGACCTTGAAGGTGTACTCTGGAAGAGCTACTTTGCCTGATTGGGGCAACACTGGCTGGGTGAGACAGGACGGCTCGGGAGACAATGCCGACGGTGTCGGAAAAAGAGAGGAGGCGCTAGTGCTGCCAGACGCGGCGCAGCTCAGGCCTTGTGTGTGATTAAAACGGAATCCGGTTCGGACTATCATAGATGTGTGGGTATGGACGGCACAGGGTCGCGATGATATCCAACCGGGGATTGCATGGCTCTGATAGAGAGGGCCGTTGGATCTGGGATAAACAGTGTGTTTGTGAGCTAGCATTGATAGCTCATGCATTTTCATCGTCACTTGACTCGTCCTGCGTGTCTGCAACTGCCAGGCTAACCGCGGGGCACTCGTAGTCTCAACAGCGAAGCAGCGTCCGTGGATCTGTGGATCATTCGGCCACTTTTGTTGCTTAGCCTGGAGGCTATTGTCGCGCAACTAAACTCTATTTCGAGGTCGTCCAAGCAAGACAAGCGAGCCAGCGGTCTGGAACACGACAGCAGGCCGGAACGTATGCTTCTCGCAGTGAGGCCGCCCTTGTCCTGCCGGCCTTGCTGTAGAAACCCGCGTGGCGGACAGGGAAGCAGGGCTCGCCAACGCCGCTGTCGCCGTTTCAAACGTCTGGTTCAGACGTCTGAGACGTCCCGACGGGGTGGCTCGTCTGGGGGAACTGACTCGGTTGCGGGATGTTCCACCGGCGGGATGGTGAATGGCAATGACATGCTCGGCGGTACGCAGGTCTGTCAGCTTGCCGTCTTGGCTTTGCTTGGGAGGGGTGTATAAAACGGATGAACTGTCGCTTGTCTCGGCGGACTTGGTTCGTCTCAAGTTGAACTATCGGTTGATCCTCCTGTCCTCAAGCGTTGATCGCCTGTTTTTTGTTTTTTTTTAACACCGAGATTATTTATTTAGTCAAGATTTATCCGGAAACAACAAAATGAAGGCTTCGTTCGCCGCCTTGACGCTCTTCTTCACCGTGGCGTTCTGCCAGAAGTCGACTTTTCTCTGTAGGGATGTGGGGAACAAGGTGATTGAGGATGGCGGCATCTGTTCCGGGGCCGGGGGAGCGCCGCTGGGCAAGGGGGTGAGTTTTCTTGTTGGATGTTTTGGTGAATCTGGTCTAGTGTGTTGTTTGCCGTGCTGACTGGCGGTGGGATGGGTCGGGTAGATTTGCTGCATTGCTGGGTCGAATGCCCTGGCCAAGTCGAGGTTCGATATTGCGTGCGACGACAAGTTGGGGACTGTGCAGGATACTGGGGAGGCTTGCGAGGCTTGAGGAGACGGGGGTGGGAGGGAGAATGAGGGTTGTTAGCGTGAATTTATACCCATTCAGTCTTGAGGTTCCGTCGTTGAAGTGTGATGGTGCTTGGGAACGTGACTGTGACTTGATGTATGTCCCGGGGGCAACTAGTAGTTGAACGCATGGCCAAATGGTCAGTGTCTAGAGAAGGTATACAAGCTGCTAGGGCCTGGTTCACGAGCATAACTGGGCTAGAATCCAAAAGACTATGTACCCGAGTTAGGTAGTTTGAGACCTCAATAAAATGGCTCGCTCGGGCGATAAATTAGGTGACGATGGGCTGAGAGCTCTTGAAATGCGGGCGAAGCTCTTTGTCTCTTGAAACAGTCAATCTCTGCAAACGGACGGCAGCCCAGTCACAACGCCAAAGATCTTCTCGAGTCGTGCCTCCTGAACGAGCGTGGGGTTCTCATTGGCAGTGGTTAACATTCGCGGTGCGTCAGATAAACTACAGTTCCGAAATGGAGAGAATATTTCGAGAAGGGTCCTGAAGGAAACGAATGGGCCTCGTAGGAAGACTGGTCAAAAGAATCGATACAGATTTCCTTCCCAGACAGCCCACGAGAGAGTTCAGGTTCTCAACCTGCCTGGGATGATAAACACTGGATTTCACTCCTGCTGGCTCATCCTTTCGTGACCTAAACACGTCGTCATAACAGTCACAAGAAGAATAAGATCATGGACCCATCAGCAACTGGTCTCGTCCTGTCTCTCGAGGGAAGCAGCAGACTGATCGTTGGCGCCATCGATCTGATTTCTTGCGTTGGAGGCAAACTCGGGCGTGTTCATGATGCATACGTGAGCGCCCGCGCTGAACCTGCCGCCCCAAGACTCAACATCACGGCACCAGTGGATCGCCGGGCAGTGAAAAAGGCTTCATGCTTGTTGCCCCTTACGATGAATTTAAAGACAACCACAGAGGACCGGATCAGCTAGGTGCCTACATTTTCCGATACGATGGAGATATCTTCTAGTCCGGCGTTGGTCACTATCACGGCTGGGCGGCCAACTTCCGACCCGACACCTGGAATGTGTTGGTGAATTCCATCTGCGCGCGTTTCAAGGCCGCCTTGAACGAAAATATGGCAGAATGTTCAAATACCACACCCTTCTTGGGCCTGAATACGAGGTAGGTAGCAGATGTCGTAAAGGTTGGATCCCACCGGCGTGTCTCGGCCCATGAGTTCCGTTTCATCGATGGAAAGACGGCGTTGATGGAGACGCCGATCCCGAGGACCGTATTCCTCAAGCCATGGGGAGGCAATGATGAACAAACTGGACTGTTTCTGGCGGCTTTCAAGGTATTAAATTGTTACTAGTTGCGTTCCTTTTCTGTTCTTAGTAGCTAACCAGTGATTTCAGAGATAGATGTCGACACGGGCGTGGTTCTCTTTGAGTGGGAGAGCCTTGACCATGTTGACCCGAAGCGTGAGTTTCCCAATTTCCAAGAGTGCCTGGCCACATGCTGAGATCTTTCAACAGAAAGCGTGTTTTCCTTTGGATTTTGGCGAAGGCTTTCCAGGAAGCGGCAGGAACAAGACAGATGCATGGAATTATTTCCACATCAACAGTGTCGCCAAAGATGATTAAGGGAGCACGGTATCTATTATCCGCTCGAAATATTGCGGCCCTCTTCAAGATCAATGATACCAACGGCGTGATCATCTGGCAACTTGAGGGCTTCCAAGGTGGCTGTTCATTTGAGTTGTCCCCGGAAGACCTCTTTGCATTCCGGCACCATGCCCGTTTCCGCAGCCGTTCTGCGATGGGGCCATCGAAATCGTTTCTTCGATGCTCCGGATGGCTTGTCAGCTCGCGCTCAAGTGAGTCTTTAGGTTCTACTAAACAACAACGGTTTCATCAATTGGGGCCAGGCGGGGGCAGTGACGGAGTACGGTCACGACGGAGAGGTCTTGTTCCACGCGTACCTTGACTCCGAACCAGACGGAATCTTGTCCAGAGTACCGCAGGATCAGATATAATTTGACTGGGACACTATGAGGAGCCGACTAGTGTGGCTCTGAAGGGAAACGAGCCATCGGATCTGGATATCTACGTCTCGTGGAACGGTGATACAGAGACCAGCTTGTGGTACATATACTTCCTGGATTCGAACCATTCGCAGGAAACCTTCCTGAAGGAAGTTCAGCGAGATTGATTTGAGACGCATATCTAACTTCGAGGAGCTGCCGTAGACGATGCTGTTGTCTTCCTTGCGGAATGGACAAGAATGGCAGCGTTCATGTTCTCACAAAGACGACGGCAAGGAAGATCTCCACCGATGACGCTCGACCATCAGCCAACACGGAACGAAGGAGTGAGGAGCTGTGAATGGAGGAGGGTTGAACTCAGGATCAGAGTCGCACTCTTGGCAACGAGCCAGGGAAAAATGGTTGTACAAAGTAATGAAGATAGCAAATGCGCCTCACCAGATACAATTGCATACAGTACTTTCTCGCCCCGAATTGCGTGGGGGACCAACAAGTAGCACCCAAAAGTAATGGAACTCAAAATGTACTTGGCAATCGCCATGTCAGCCATGGTCAAGACCGATCCTGAAAACTTCAAAAAGTCTCCAAAAGCAAGGAACCCATCGGTGCTTTAAGTGGTTTCCGAACAGCCCCAACAACACGATATCTGCGTGTGCTGGCGGAGAGATGAGGATTAGATCCTTGAAAACGAGCAAGGCGGCTCTGCTGGGCACAGTCATAACATATGTGCCAAGTACAACATCAAGCCAGGTAGTAATAGGTCGTGTTGTGGTTTTTCGGGCAACTCCCGAGCACCAAGAAGTCTTGGTGTCTTGGTCGTCTTGGCCCGCCATCTTGGCCCGCCGCGCTCCTCAACTCAGCATCATCAAACATGGCTTTTCTCCACTGCCGGCATCAGATTCTCACTCCCATTTGACTTCTCTTGCCGCCGTACCTTGTCGATGTCCGTGGCCTCGCCCGAGTCTTCCCGACCCATAACACGGCCAAGGAGGCTCATCCGGTTGCCGGCTCGGCCCAGATGACGAACAACATCCAGCCCGCGCTCCCGGCGGCTCACAGAAGCATGCACGCCGAGCCCGCCGAGCCGCTACGACGACCTCCTCATGGAGACATCACCACGATAAGACGCCCGCCAGAGGGAGACTCCGCGGAGTAAAAGATGCCTCCCACGTATCATCGAGTGATTAGCTTACGGGGCGAAGTGGGATTTTCCAACTGATGATCTGTGGGGGTTGTTGAGGCGGGGTCAGCACCAGATGGTCTTGCTCAAGGTATCTTGGGTGGAAACCTGGAGGGGATGAGGCAAAATCCCCGTCGGTCGAGAAGCTGGCCGTGGAGTGGCTGGAGTTAGGAGGCGGGGTCTGGGGAAGACGAAGTTTTTGCAAGCGGAGAGACATGGGGAAACGGGGTAAAGGGAAGCGAAGCACCTTACAGCAAATCCCACGGCGCTTGTTTCTCATCCATGCACCCTTTTGTCTATAAGAAGCATCGGGATTCTTCTCCTTCAACCTGTCTTCTTCTTACGACCTATCTGCGGCTTTCAACATTTGTTCTTGTTCCGGATCTGTCCAACCAGTCCACGAGTGGCACGAATAATGGTTGCCGAGGAGAAGCCAGCACCCCAGCAGGGCGGCAACATCGCCCCGTCCTCGACAACCGTCGAAAACAAGGTTGCTGAGCAGGTCAACAAGGGACCGTCCATTGTTGAGGCCAATGATGGAGACGGCAAAGCGGACGTGCTTCCCTCCCCTGAGGAGCAGATCGATGCCCTCGGTATCCCGAACTGGAGGGAACTCGAGAAGCAGGTCGTCAAGCGTTTGGATATGACCTTGATGCCTTGTCTTTGGGTACTGTATCTGTTCAACTACCTGGATCGAGCGTCCATCGCGTAAGAATACTCCCTCGCTTATCTTGACGGATTCTGGGACTGACATACCGCCCCATAGACAAGCCCGTCTCAGCACCCTAGATGAAGACCTCGGCCTGGAGGGCTATCAGTTCGGAACTGCCGTGTCAATCCTCAGTGTTGGGTGAGTGCTTTTCGGTCTAGCTATCATTGCATGGTTCTAACATGCACAAGCTACGTTCTCGGTCAAATTCCCTCCAATATGATCATCGGCAAGGTGCGACCCAGTCTGTACCTTTGCTTGATGGCGTTGGTCTGGTCTGGCGTCTCGGCTGCCACTTGCGGTGTGAGAAACTACCAAGGCCTCATCGCTGTGAGGTTCTTCCTTGGCGTGGTTGAAGCCCCCTTGTTCCCAGGTGTAAGTCCAAGAACAAAACCCTATTGGTTTCTCAACTAACATTCAGATTTAACAGGCTATCTACGTCATGTCATGTTGGTACACACGCAAGGAGATGGCGCTGCGATGTGCACTCCTGTACACTGGTCAAACTCTTGCTTTCTGCACTGCTGGACTCATCGCCGCAGCCGTTTTCGGCACGCTCGAGGGCTCCTACGGCCTCGCTGGTTGGCAATGGCTCTTCATCGTGCTTGCGTCGGTCGGCGCAGGCCTCGCCATGATCGCCCTGTTCATTCTCCCGGACTATCCCGATTCAACTACCGGTAGTGCGCGTTGGTCCATGACGGAGGACATGCGCAAGGTCGCCGCCGCCCGCATCCTGGCCGATCGTGTCTCTACTTCCGAGGCCAAGGCTGGTGTCTGGCAGGGCCTGAAGATGAGCGTCTTTGACTACAAGATGTGGCTCCTCGTCGGCATGAACATTGGGATCTCGGCGGCGTACGGATTTTCCAACTTCTTCCCATCCATCGTTCGTGGATTCGGCTACAACAACACCATCACTCTCGTTCTCACGGCGCCCCCCTACATCTTTGCCGCTCTTGGATCGCTCGTCAACGCGTGGCACTCCGATCGGACGAAGGAGCGAGGATACCATTTTGCTGGTCCAATCGCCTTCGGCTGCATTGGCTACATCATCTGCCTGGCCACGGAGAATCGCAACGCTCGTTACGGTGCCTCCTTTATCTACGTCGGCGGCATGTACTTTGCCAACCCCCTTATCAGCACCTGGACGTCAAGCACTATGGGAAGAACACCAGAGAAGCGCGCCATCTCCGTTGCACTTGTCAACGTCTTGGGCCAGATCGGCAATCTCATTGCCCCCTACTTCTTTGTCGATTCGGATGAGCCGCGCTATCGTCTGGCCTTCATTCTCATGATGGTCATGGGTCTGATTGCTTGCGCTAGCGCCATGGGGCTGAAGCTTTATCTGTACCGATCAAACAGAAAGCTGTACCGCGCCGCCATTCAAAACGGGACCGTGTACCAGCCATACGTCATGTAGGGCTAGATGCTTGCCTCTGGCTGTCTATGCCCAGCCGTCATACCAGTCAAATGAATGTAAAATGCTCTTCATATTCCGAAGAATCATATCGTACAGGGGAACATGAACGAGGAACAAATAGCGGCAGAATTAACTAAGGGTAATTCAAACTGATACCCGCGGACCTGACCCTCCTTCACTGTGATCCCCTTTGCTAATGCCTCTGATGACATCGGACCATCAAAGGTACCTTTTGCCAAATCAGGTACACCTTCTGTCTTTCAACCCAGTTCTCGGAATCGCCCATGAGCTCCAGGTCAAAGTTCCACAATAATTTCGCCAGAACGATACGTAGCTCCGCGTATGCCATGCTGCAACTCACAGTTAGTCCAGTAGCCTTGTCAAGAACATGTGCTATGGTAGCCACCTTTTGCCGATGCAGTTTCGGGGGCCGAAAGAGAACGGTTGACTTGCAGACTTGTCGTCTGTCTTGAATCCCTCTTCGTTATCAATCCAGCGTTCAGGCGTGAATTCCCTGGGCCTTGCCCAGTTGACACTTGAATGACCCGCTGACAATTGATGGACACCGACCGCAGTCTGTCACAAGAATGGTTAGTAACTCATGAGTTGAACTCAGTGCCGAGGCATATATGATGACGTACCCCTCCAGGAACCCATTTACCCTCGATTTTCTCGCCTCCCCCTGGCACGAAACGTGGCAGAGTGCTTGGGCTCGGAGGGTATATCCTGAGACCTTCCTCAATCACTGCTTTAAGATACCGTAACTCGCCTGTTGAAGCCATCGTAATATTCGCGTCTTTGTCAAAAGCAGATCTGATCTCCTGGGTCAACTTGAAGTATTTTTCGGGGTTGCTGCACAGATAGTATGTGATGCCAGACAAGGCGGTGGACGCTGTACCGCTGCCAGCCACAATGAAAGCTGACGCCATTCTGACAAGGTCGGCGTTGCTCAAGTCTGCTTGGGGGTTTTCCAAGATATAACTCATAAAGTCCTTCTTGTTTTCCGTCTGCTGCAGTCGTCGCTTGACCTTTCCAGCGGTCAGCTCACCGTGTTTCTTCAGGGCCAGTTTCTGAGCCTTCGGGGCAAGCCATTCCAACCAGCCTTCCAGGCCATAGTAGATCGCAAACTGGTAGCGAACAATGCCCTTCGCTCTGGTACCGATGACTTGCAGCCAGGGCTGGGACGCGTCGTCCAAACAACCTGCAGCTTGTCCAAAAGCCAAATCGCTGATGATGTCGAAAGCAGCCAAGCTAAACCATTTCACCAAGTCCTGAGGGGCACCGCTCCGGCTGGATGATCGAAGTTGGTCCATCAACTTGTCAGCGTAAAGCTGGAGAATTTCTTCCTGCTCCCTCAAAGCTCGCTCGCTAAATGCTGGCAAAACAGCCTTTCGGAGTCGAGCGTGCGGCTCTTGATCGGCTGTGACGATGCCGCCATTGCGAACGGCGGGGTTGGTCACGCTGGGGCCGGCAATGCCACGGCCGTCGAAGCATTTTGAGAACTCGGGTGAGCGTTGGCCGTAGATCTTCTTCCAGGCGGTGGAGCTGGTAAATGAAAGTTCATCCGGCGCAATCCTCACAACGGGTCCATACGTCTCATGCAACTCTCGAATTTTGAAAGCGAGGTTTCCTCGAAGGTTGACCAAGTTCCATGGTAGTCGGCTTGCCGCCCACAGACGAGGTCCAGGGTACTGCCGCAAAGGATGGAAGTAAATGTTGTAAATGGCGCGGCCTGCGATGAAGAAGGCGAGCTGCTAGTGTTAGTCGGCATTCTAGCGGGAATATAATCACTTACGCCTGCGATACAGAATCCTACGAGGATTCCCGCATTGGAGATGCACTGCGCAATCAAGTGTAGCAGCCCCATGATGGCTGATTATCGAGCGGATAAATAGAAAACAAAATCAGGAAAGTCTCCCCTCTTGGCAGCGCCAAGCATCACGGTCCGGACCGTTTTATGTTTACCATCACAAACTGGCGGTTTGTATCGGCGAGTCAGTAGTTCTGGTGAGAGACCCCAGCGATGAGTCCACTCGACAAAACGTGGTCAACTTCTTGATTCTGATTCAATAATGTTAAATACCGGATCCTTGTAGCGGGTCCATGACTGATTGTGTTGTCGCACTCTAGGAGATCTTTGAGACCACGCGAGGCTTTGGTCTCAATTGCTACCAATTAAATTCTATGGATTACTTTTCCTCGTCTTCCTCAAAGAAGTGTATTACGGTCGGCGCGTTTGTGGCGTTACCAGTCGCGTTTCCGCCGTATTCCAGGTATCCAGCGGCATCCACAAAAGGAATGCCAGTGATGTCTTGGTAATCTCCCATGACCCAGACACTCTGCATGCCCATAACCATGTGTTGTAGTATGTGACAGTGTATCTGGAATCATAGTCAGCTTTGCGTCGTCTCGGGGATGAAGTGAAGATGCAGCATACCATCCAGACGCCAGCATCTTCAACACGCAGTCTCCATGCCCTCCAGCCAGCATTAGCGCCCGACGTCGTCTTCTCCCCGTATCGGTACAAGTTAGTCGTGTCTCGTCGCACCGGGTTGTAGTTCTTCAGCTTTTCTTCGTTTTCCGTGGCGTTGTATGTTCCGTTGCCGCTCCCGATATCCCAAAAGTGTCCGCCGTGGGCATGGAAGGGATGGAAGTCGACGCCACCGCCGCCGTTAACCAGAGACCCTGTATTGTGCCAAATGATTTCGAGAACCTTGTACTCATCAGTTGGATTTGATCAGGTATTTCATTGGACCAAAGACACTCACTTCGCCCATTTTTGCAGGCCAGGTCAGCGTTGTTGGGTCCCAACCGTTGTTATTGACTGCCGCTGTGTAGTTGGGAATTGCTGCAGGCCCGTTCTCGAAGATGTTGATCAGATATGGTTTGTCACCTGGGTATGGCGAAGATGTCTCGTTCCACTGAAGACCGTTGATTTGCCAAATAGTTGTCTGCGTTGCCAGCTGCCGACTGTCGATGTTGATACGTCGGGTCACTTCGCTCGCTTTTGGAAAGTTGTTCGGCTTCAGCGGCTCCAGTGCGTACTCGGCCCAGTTGTAAGTTTCGTTGGAGAGCACCAAAGGCGGCTTCATCGGTGCCTTGCTGATCTGGGGCTTAGCCTTGGAGTATCGAAGGACTCCATAACCTTGGTACACCTTGGGCCGGTCTTTGGTTTCTAGTTGAATGAGGAAGTCCGTTGTACCGTTCAGCTCTTCCTCGCTTTTGGTTTTGAAGATTGCGTCGAAACGCTGGCCAGAAGATAACTGCATGAACTTTTCGGTATGCGGTTTGGTGTATGACCCGTCTGCTGAGATGATGGTGAAATTGTCGTGGTCCACGATACCCATCTGTACTAAGGAGAGGGCAGTAGCACCGATAAAGCGCATACGGTAGGTTTTGCCTGGCTCGACGTTGATAACTGGTAGTTTGCAACTCCCGTTGCCAGCTTTCTCGCCAACAGAAACGCCAACACCGTTGATGAGAACCGCATTCGTTTCACCGGACCAGGTAAAAGGCGTCGCGACCAAACCTTTCTCAATCACGGGATCCGTCTTGTTAAAATAGTCTGTGAGAAAGACGACCCGTTCTTCGTCGTATGCGTATGGAGGCTGAGCTCTATCCTCGATGATTAAAGGTCCAGCAGCTGTCATCGCTTGGAAGCCGACATGCGAGTGATAGAAGTAGGAGCCCGACTCCGACCGCAGCGGAAAGACCTCGTAGTCAAAGAACCGTTCGGGCGGGATGGGCCATTGTGACGCCGATGGTGTACCATCCGAGAACGGCGCCATCCGCTGACTGAGGCCGTGCCAGTGAATCGTTGTGTTATGCTCTTTCATGTCATTGTACACCCTGATCCAACTTCTTCGACCAGGCCTGAGCCTCAGGGTTGGTCCGTAGAGGGTGCCATTGATGACAACTGACATTCGTGTTTGGCAACCGATCGAGACGTTTTGGTAGGTCACCCTGAGAACGTGGTCCGGCACAAAGCTTGCGCCATGCTTGTGTCGCCCTCCATAATGGCCTGGGGGGCCGTGTCGAGAATGACGTGGTCCCCAAGCACACACTTGCGCGAGTACAGCAAAGAAACAAAAGACCGTAGCGAACGACAGCATGGTGATTGACGAACTGCAGATCACAAAAGAGGGAGGGGGAGCATCGAACGAAATATGTCGAAGCTCGAGAACCCCTCATCTCGAGCTGGGCAACCTTTGTCTCATGTCTGACCTCGAAAACACCGTCAATTGCCATACTAGAGCTAGCTTGTGTTACGTTCCTGCGGCCATTCATTCCGCCCTGTAACACGGCAGCCCCAGCTACCTCCCCTTCATTCCAAGTAATAAAGTTACCGTTGCAGCTACCCGCAGAAGCTTACCCTCCCATCGGCGCTACAACGATATCGGCGGGCTGAACTTGTTTAGCTCTGCAAGCTCGAAGTCTGTTCTCTTCCAATCGGAACTGCCAATGAGTCGCGAGTACGAGCGGAGTGGGGTAAAGGGGATTCGATTGCCGACAGTTGGCTTTTCGTGATCCCTGTGCCTGTTTGCTTCTCTGATTGAGGTCCCAGTCTTCCATTCGCAGCGTTGTATTAGCATAAGGCAGACTCGTGTCCGGAACCGCCGGACTTGTGGCCAAGATAATTCTATAGTAAAGGGTTCCATAGACATTATAGTTGATTGACATCCACTCGAAAGCATCCTTAATTGTTTATAAGCGCTTGAGACAACTTGAATCGCCAGGAACCTCGATACTACGATAGAGCATTGTTCAGGCGCAGCGGCTTCTCCGTTCATTAGGTATTGCGCAATACCCAATTTCGTTTTTTGCATCAGCAAGAAGTGTTTTGAAGCATGGAACATCGCATACTACCTAGGCAGGTAGGTATGGCAAGCAACCCCAAGTGGTAGCTGGAGGTAGTATGACCCTGTTGAACCTTAAACTTGAGCTAAACCGGCATAATTATGGCCGTCTTGTTTACCCCACTGCTCGGCACTGTGCCTTTTGACAGTGATGGAAAATCAAAATGATGTCGTCTCCGGGGCAGTAAGACCCAGGTTGTTAATTTGTATTCACATGGATGAATTATCATATTAAATTCCCAAACACCTGCGAGCAGAAGATAGAGAAGTGGTGAGATTGTGCAAGTAGTCGGCCAAAGAGACGCCATGATTACCAGAAGAGAAGTTACAAACTCGAAGGGGGAACCAAAAAAGAAAAAGGAAGGAAGAGTAGGCCATATCTCGGTTCCGCAAAATTGAACTAGCAGTGAGTTCCCCGTGTGCAACGCAACTTGATGTGTGAAGCTTCATGTTGTGATCATCTACCTACCTACCTAGGTAAGGTAAATAGAGGAAGATGTGATTTAGGGAATGTAAGCCTATCATTCCTTTTAGCAGTGAGCTAAGTTACGTTGCCCGCGTGCCATCTACAGTATTAGTACGGCGGAGGTTAGACAATACTGTTTTGCCTCTCTGGCGCACTGAAGTATTTGTCCGACTTCTTCGTTAGCTGCTTTTCCCGTTGAGTTCCCAGGCGCCATGCGAGAAAAGTGAGAAGAGTGAGCCCAACGGAAAGTACAGCAAATAACCAGATATGCTGCGATACAACAGACTCGCCAGCGCTTGCCTCCCAGTTGAACATGTCCATGGAGAAAATAGACTGGAACTGTTAGTTTCATCTGGCTGCCAGTAAATGTCAAGGACTGACAAACCGCTACACTCGAGAGCGGCAGGTAAATCATCGTAAGAATTGCAATCGTTCTCATCTGCGCGCTCTCGTGTCTCGTCTCTCGAGCAATTGCCATGTTTGCTTTCGAGATCTCAGTGTTGACTGCTGAATCTTGTCTTGCGATTTGATTCCACACCTGCCCCTGATTAGTAAAACCCGGAAAGCTGCTTCCCCCTCGGAAGAGCACTCACTGTTTGCATCGCCAGTGATGTGTTGCAGATGACCATGTTGCACTCGTCGATCTTGTCGTCATATTCGCGCATAATATCCTCAACCCGGTTTCTCATACCACGCCCGACTCTGGCTACGGCTGCATCCCTTTCAGCCCTCTCCTCCCGCCGGTCTTCGGGACTGAGAGACTTCAACTCCTCCGCCACGTCGTCGATCTCGGTAAGGAACTTAGTCAACTGTCGCTTGACGGCGCTCATGTGGTCCATGAGATGTCGGCTTCGTAGACATAGAGACAGATACTTATGTGTCTCCTCGGCGTTCATGCCCGAATCAGGGTTCCACGTGGTGGTCTCAAGATGGCCAGATCGCAGTGCAAAGTTGTCCACAAGCTCTTCAACAGCATCTACGAGTCTGTCTCGCTCTAATTCTGCGAAAATACCAGGCATAAGCAACGGGTGTTGAATCTGGTCCTGGGCATTCTCTATTCTGCTCGTGATTCTTTTCATTTGTGGTTCAGTGCAACCATAGACTACCGCGAAAGTTGAACCGGTGCTTGGTAGATATGTTGTTGACAGCGCTAGATCATTGGGTAGAGTTGAAGCCATCCGAGCGGTGGATGCTGTTCTGCATTTTCAGCAACTGCAACCATTTATACTTCTTGTGAAAGCCACTTACACATTTTGAGCCTGCCTGTGACTTTGTCATGTTCCCGTAAGGAAGTAAAACAGGCAACTTCTCTCGATATGGTTCTCTTGATCTCTCGAGGGATGTGACACTCCCGAGTGAGCCTTTCCCATGTATTCCTTGTGAACGGAAGGTAGCTGATCGGGCCTTGCTCGTCGTCGTGGAAGATTGGGGCAGCTCTGCTACACATCCTGAACAAATTTGTCAGTCCACAGCCGGTCGTAACTCGAAGGAGTAACCGTCCAACATACACCACACATAATCCTGGCTTGAGGCTCTCCCAAACTGGCGAAATACCAGGGGTCTTGGTTCCGTACAAATTAGAATAATCTTCTACACGTCAAAGGCAAAGTCAATGACACTCACACTGCCAAACCAATTCTCCCAGTCTTCCTTGGTGTGAAGCGTCTCATTTGTGGTGCGCTGTACTCGTAGAACTACTCAGTGATGGATACTTCGCCGTCATGGCCATTGTCGTTTCTTACCTCATCTTCTTCAAGCTTTCTAACAACAACAGCCTTCCTTTCGTGAAGGTAGAAGTAGTCTAGGTCCGACCCACACCAGTCTCTGGTTTCAGATGGAAGATCCATCTCGTAGTCTCAGACAAGGCCGTAACGATGTCGTAGGCACTTGGTGCAGGGGATCACGAAATCAATTTGTTGCTGATATGGCAACTTTCGAGGGTTGAAGAAAGCGTTCGTCTCTAAATGCTGCCGCATACACCGGATGCATCGATGTCAGGCGATAACTCGCTTTTAGCCCACCACTATCTGCAGGTTTCCATACCCCTCATTGCCTTCCTGCCTTGCTGAGTGCCTTCGGCTTATGTCGAGTACGCCGTCCGCCCACCTCTCCCAATTTCACTCATAAAGGCTGGTCGGCGACAGAATCGATTGGGTCCCGGAAGTGGTGCTTGCAGCTCTTGCAGCACATCCGTCGACATAAGCATGCCCGAGGGTGGATCTCCAGGCAGTATTCATGTATGTGTTGTCCAGCTGCGATTGGAAATATGCAGTATGCAGCATGCAGAGAGAACCCCAATCGCAAGACATATCACCTGCATGTATGACCCAACGCTTTCGAGGCTCTGAGCTGCCGAGCCCATTTTGCCCACCGGGTTCTCCCCCCGCTCACTTGGACTTTTTCCTCTTTTTTGTACTCTGAACTTCATCCCCGCCGAGAGGTATGTCGCAAGCCCCTCGCCATAAACGCTGTGAAGCATTGCCGTGTCACTGCTCACCGAGAACCCAGGAACCTCACGTCACTTGTGCTAACTCACATGGCAATTAGTGCTGTCAACCGGAAAGACTGAGTATGAAGGATGGCTGACGCGAAGGGGTCCACGACGCAAGAGTTCAAACACCGGCATGTGATGCGATTGAAGTACAACGACCCAATGAAACTGCGGTCGTCTCTTGATGGTATCTACGGACAGGGTAACTACAAAATCCAGGTATCTATACCGCTTCTAGCATTCTTTTGGCCTATTCAACTGATAATAATAGACGATATCCAATCGATACATCATCATGCTTCGAACACCGATGAATGAGGTATGGGGCCAGCTCTCTTAGGCCCAGTCCTCCACGACAAGCCTACTGTAACTAACCAAATCAAACACAGGGTGTTATGAAAAAGATTGAGGAGGAAGCAAGGAAGCACTACAACAACTAGGTTAGGAGTGTGGGGATTGTCTAGGGAGCTCGGGTATTAGCAAACCTCTTGTAGTGCCTTTTCGCGTCTAAGCAGCTCGTTTCCCCCATCCACCGTTTTCCAAGAAGGAAAATCAAATAAACTACCTAACTAAAACTAATGGATACAATACGAGATACTAATAGAGAACCCCGGTTGTCTCTTTCGTTTCGTTTTATGCTAGAGTATTTCGCTTCAACGCATCGTGACGCCGTTATATTGAGTGGACTAGAGCTCAAGCCCTAAGTCGCGTGCCGAGGTAATAGTCAGGCGTGTCGGTACATGCCCTCAGAAGTTCTTTCATTCGTTTTGTCAACTGATTGGCCGGAATTCGGGTAGCCGAGTTTGGGTCCAGCATCCCGGTCTTGATAACGTCGAGGAGTTCCCAGAGATACCACGAACACTCTGGACGATCTTGAAGCTGCTGGATCCATCTCGCAACGGCGGGTTTGACGAATGCCTCTTTGTTCCTGATCGAGAAGAATGTATCGGATTCAAAGCCGTGAATATCGATCTCTAAGCGGATCTCGGGGAAAACGTGTTCCACAGTATCCATCCCAAGCATGAACCAAGTTACGTATTCCAGAAAGACGCATCCAAGGCTGAAAATATCGGATCTGGGAGATACTTGACCGAGTGGAAGATCAAACTCAGGACAGCGGTAAGATGCTGATCTTTCCAGATTTTTGGGGTCTTGCTTTGAGCGAGACACCTGCGTGTGCAACCTTCCGAGGCCGAAGTCCGAGAGGGCAAGCAAGCCAGGAAAACTACTAGAGTTATGAAACCAGAGAAAGTTACCTTACAAGAAGCATTAGCTACGAATACAAGATACCTCGAATGGAATGTGAAAGGTCGTACCTGGCTTTATGTCTCCATGTCTCCCGTAGAGGGCATCATTGGAGTCTCGGTCTTCCAAGTAACGTAATGTCGGCGCACGATCATTGTGAACGCATTGCAGTGCGTTGCAAATCTCATAGAACTGAGTGGCCATCCACAGACAGTGACGTTTGTCTCCCACAAGTCTCTGATTACTTTGCCAGAACTTGGTCAGACTACCTTCAGCCCAGTCGAATAAGAAGTAGAAGGTTGAGAGATCGCCCGCCGCAGGATTCACAACCTCAAAGGTTGCTAAGAGTTGAATAAGATGCTTCTTCTTGTACTGTTGTCCCGTGAAGAGAAGCGAGGAAAGTTCCAAGTTGAAACTCAGCCGGTTATGCGACGTGAGTTTCTTGAGCGCGAAGTACCCCTGAGGGTGACGGATCTGGACAACATCCAGCGTCAGCCAGTGCTTCAATCATGCTTGAGGCTGATGAACAGCTCTTACCCCATGTTCCCCAAAGTCCCAGTGCCCATCATGAATCTTGACCTTGTAAACTTCGCTGAAACCTCCGTAGGTATTCTCATTCTCAGAATGAGCAGCCTTCTCGGTGAGGTCCGATGCACTGTCTTCTTGCTTGACCTGGCCGATGATTTCCATTGGGAATACATCTCCAGTGTCCAGTACATAGTGCGAGTGGCGCAGCGGCTCCCACTTGACAAAAGGAGCATTCAGAGAATAAGACCATTGTGCAAACCTCACGCGCGTTTCTGAGCGGCGTGCTTTGTTGATTGTTGGATGTTGTTTCCGATGTTTCCGACAGGTGAGATACTGGTGTCCATCGACTGCGCTTTTCTGGAGTGGTAGACAGCTGTCCCTCATACCATCGACTAGCATGCACTTCGCGAAATCCTCCTCTTTTTCCAAGCCAATCAGTACCGCAAGGAGCTTGACAGCGGGACTTTTTGAGCCATCAGAACTGCCGTAATAAATTTCCCGCGCCAGTTGATCCTTGTTTCTTTCCTTCTTCAAGCACTCCAAGATGGAAACAATTCTGCGCACTCGCTCGAATGTGAGGATATTGGCGAATTGCGGCTGGGGGATGAACCTTTTCTCCGGCTCGAGAATGTACGAAACCTTTGCCTGATCAAGTTGATCGGCAATGATTCCAATTAGATCTTCGTCGTCGATTTTCTCCTCCCGCTGGCCAATGCCTCTGTTCATAAGCCCGCTCTGTCGACGTTGTCTTTCCTTCCCTAGACGGTAAGATTCTCCTCTATCCTCCACCTTCTCTACACGACTGGTGTCATCCAGAATGAGCTTCTCGGGTTTCTTGATCAGGCCTTGGGGGAGACCCTGGTCCACAGCCTGGGGCGCCATAACTGCTCGCTTTGAAACAGCTGCGCCAGGAAAAGTCAGCCTCTGACTAAATTTCGACGCAAAGGTAGGGCTAACCTGTCATTGGCGCAAGTTGGGTGAGGCTAGTAGCGAACGGCCAAACAACTGGGGCAGACGTCGTCAAGGCTCACTCTCGAGGCGCTCTGTGTTGTTACGGTCGGGTGTTAAGAGAGTAAAGTGGAGAGTTAATGAACCAACAGCGAGAGGATTTGACGAGGCAGCGAACAGTCTTAAAGTGCAATGGTTGCAAGGGAATGGGGAAATGGGGCAGTTCGAAAGCAGATCCCAGCCTATTGCCCGCGACACTGGGCGCATCGAGTGTTAAAATAAAATTCCCAGTGCCTGAAATGTTTTCAAGATGGAGTAGTGCCAGCGTGCTTGATTTGCCGGCGTTGCCTTCTTTCATGCTTCTCTGTCACCCAACTTGGCTGCTTTAGGAAAGCCTTGTCATCTGCCCTGGCACCTACATGATGATTTCGGTCTCCATGAGCGTTCCGTGGCGCTGTAGGCAGTGTCGATAAGGCAGAAGCCACAAGGCAACGGATACATGAACCAAGAACAGGCAAAGACGCAGTTTGAATTGAGGGCAGTTACGTGATTGGCTTGGTAAATCGGATCATTGATGGCCGCAGTTCACCACCCGCACGTGCAAAACACGGAGTGAGGTCGGCTCCACAAATACGGGCATGGCTCGGGATGGCCTGGAGTTGCATGCCCCTCGGAAGGCAGTCATGCTGGCTTTGCCAATGTCAGTCGTAGTCCGAGACTGCATGACACTGACAACCCCCGGTTGACCGGTTTGGCGCATGTTATGCTGCTGCGGGACAAAAGTCCCATCATGAGATCTGCCTGGTTACACGGGCTTAAAGGCAGTCGAAGCCATGTCATCCTTCATGGTTACTTGTCTTTCTCGTTCATTATATACAGTCCTACTCACTCCCTCCGACGACAATCTAGATGACTAGCAGCAATGCGGGATTTAATGTCTCTAGGAATTCCCAGCAAGCCCGCCTCATGGGCTCTCACAAATCTAGCCCCCACTCGGATGCCAACATGGAGGGTGAGGCAACCCATAGATTACGAAGGTGGGGCACAAACACAGCCCCCCCAGCCGCTCCGAGACGCATCAGCCCACGTTCTTAATGGCTGCAGCAACAAAAACCCTGCTGCTGACAACGCATATTGCATGAAGGTCAGGCGGCAAACGAGTGGTTGGGTCGCCTGGTTCGCATTTGCCAGCTTTCCTTTTTTTCCCACTTCTCCCGAGGTTACCCAATCGGAATGACCATGTCCTACAATCATCATTTCTCATGCAGCAAGGCACATTACCTCCGGAGTTGAACAACTGGCCTAAGACAATTAGCGGTCAAGGGACCGAAGGCTCAAAAGCTCGAGCTGCGACCTACTCCCTCCTGATCGTCTCCTGACTACCTCATCTTGGGCTTCCAGTGGCAATGTGATGCACACCCAACGCGTGTCAATATTTCATTCATGTCCAGCGCGCGTGGTCCTTTTTATCGTATAACTTTTGAATTGGAAAACCAGAAAAACGTTTGCCAACCTTAGCTCGAGGCATCCAGATCCAAAATCCTTCAAAAACGAGTCTTTTGAGGTCCACTGAGACGTTCGATTCTACCTCACCACTTTTATAAATTATCCCAACCGCGGTTTTGGGCTTCCATTTTCGACCATGTCTAGACAAATTCGGCCCGCTGCCAAGGTTCAGTGGCAAAGCAACCTGGACGGCAGCAAAAACGCGTTTATCTCTGCCTCTCAAGTCAGCTCCAGTCAGCTGAAGGAGTATCTCGACTCAAATTACCCAGGTCAATATCGCGTTCAGGTCAGTCCAAACTCGCGAGATGGCTTCTCTTGGTTCACATACTGATACTCGAATCAGTTGAAGCGTGACAAATTCAAGATCACTATCGCCGACGTACCCACTAGCCTCAGGGTGAGTTGCTTGACATCTCTGTTAAATCCTAACAACGCTAAGAATCACTGCGGCAGTGATATTCGTCAGTTGGAAGAAAAACTGAGAATTCAAACACGAACCTTCCACTCCCAGCGATGGGAAATAGGAGCCCGTCGAGGCACCCCGCGTACCACAGCAGCGGTGACACCATTATCATGAGAACCACCAGGATCGCCAGCCCACAATTATCACGAGGAGATGAGACTCGCAAGCATTGGAATGGTCATTGGAGTTCATAGGCGCATTTGATGTTGGAGAATATACCCTTGGTCTCAGCAAGGAGAAAACTCACTGTCCGATTCGGAATGATTAGCCCGCCAAGTTTGATATCACAGCGTTCTTGAGTGTATGTCTTTTTGCTTTGGTCGTTAATGGCTGTTTGAAGAAATTCTGACGCCTACCCAAGCTTCCCCACGTCTATCAATGTTCTCATATTGAAGACGCAAAGTTCTCTTAAGTTTCTGCGCACATGTAAGTATTCAGCGCGATGTGTCTTATTGACGTGGAGTAGCAATCGCTCTGGAACAATTCGACCAGAACAGAACTGGAGGAATATTTTGAGCCTCTCGGATGACTTTTCGCAGCGAGGCATGATAGAAGCGCAACGGCCTAGGGGTCAAGCTTCATGTCAGTAACGCAGGTAGGTTGTTAGGTAGCACAGTCTATTTGAGCTGTTGTCGGTGGTGAACAACACAAGTGCAGCATTGAGGAAAGACGTCTACCGCGTGTCATTCATAATGTACTTACCTTAATAGAATATTTCTAACGGTATTACTGTGGTCTTGTTCTTTATTCGTTCATTTTCTATTTTCCATTTTCCATTTTCCATATTTTCAGCCCTACTTCTTCCCCCTCTCCGGTGATTTTGCCACATACCTACTTGGCTGGGTAACTCGATCCGTTCTCCCGAATTGAAATTAAATACCCTGCGGGCTGTCCTCTTTTGGGTGGGAGGACACAGATAACCATTTTCATGTTATGTTTACCAAATCCAGAAATTTTGACCTGGAGTCTAAGTGCAATCGGTGGGCATACCTAGTTTTGTTCTTCTTGTCGCTATGACGATCTATCTCATCAGGCGGGGCTTCCCAGCTCCCTCCCTAAACGTGAGCCAGATGGTCTGCTGTCACAAAAGTATCTTGTTTCATGTTTCAAAATTCAAAGAGCGGAAACGTTTGATGTGTGGTTCGGGAGGCTGGCCTACGATCTCGTGGCTGAGCAACAACATCTTGTATCAAAAACTACATGGGCTAGACATGATGTTTTTAAACTTTCTTCACAAGACGGAACTTCTTGCCTACTCACGTTATCAAGGACTTGGGGTTTCGCTAGTTAATCAAGTACCTTAGAAAAGAACAATATTCTCTGTGATCATTGTACGCCTGAACTGTAGCCCATTAGTAAAAGACACTGATCTCGACTAGCACAGATATGCCTCCACAACAGCAGTCTGTCCTTCACCAGTAGCAATTAGCATACATCGGATATTAGAGCAGGACGAATCCCCCAAAGTCCTTGACAATCGACTTTGTATACTCGTCTTGTTATCACCACATCACTGGAATTCCGTGTAAAAGTGGTAAACTAGTGATACTAATTTACCTACGTCGAATCCGGATGGTAGTGTCGACACTGACTGCACGCCTGTGACTACGATGTTAGTTTCTCCGTGAACACCCCACCAAATGCTTGACTACATTGGTCATGACTTTGTGCCAAAGTCAATTTCCGTCTTCAAAATACTACCGTTCAGACGGCGAGCTTTCAGCAGGGCAATGCTTGGATAACTTTGTAACCTCAAGTCGCCTTATGAATCGGATACTTTCAGTAGCAAGAAGACCATAACCATTATTGGCTTAGTTTCTTCTACAATGCTACAGGCGTCTTGAGTAAAGATGAGAATATCTTTGACTCATATTCAGTCTGTTGCGAGGGATACAATTGAACAAGATGGTGTAGAAGAAATACCCATGCAGCCTTGGGCCTCATTTCAACCCGTTAGCTCCCTAATCTTGGCTTCTATGCTCGCCAAAGCATCCATACTCTCATTCTCCATCTTCAGTTTCATTGCTGCCTTCTTGTACTTATTGTCCTGCAAGATTTGCTCTACGCCTTTCTGGACTTGCTCGGCAGTCGGCGTCTGCGTCCCCAAGCTGAGCCCAACTCCTGCATATACAGCGCGCATTGTGACCTCAATCTTCTCCTCATTCTCACCAGCAAGGACAACAGGAACTCCGTTGCTAACGGCATGGGTGTACGTGCCGTAGCCAGCATTCGACACGAAGACGTCGGTGTGTTTGAGAATGGCGTCGTAAGGTACGTAATCGATGACTCGAGCGTTTGGAGGGATGCTGGTATCAAGAGGAAGTTGTGCGTCGTGAGCGCCCAGAGTTACAACGACGAGGACGTCATCTCGATCCGCGAATGCCTCGAGAGCTGGGAAGATAAGCTCCGAGTAATCTGGGTTGAGGGTGCCCTGTGACACGAAGACAACATGACGGTAGTTGTTTTCCTGGGTTCGCTCGACGGCCGGCCACCATGAAGGGTACTGGAAGTCGGGTTTGATCACCTTTCGGGGAAGGACGCCGACAAAGTTGATGTGAGGGGGTAGGTCAGAGAGTGGATAGTCTAGACTGGGCGAGCAAAGCTGCAACACGGCGTCGTGGGCTCCGTAGCATGACCTGAAAATCGGACCGCCTGGCATGCTCGTGCACCCACACTTCTTCATGGCTTCATGCCACTTGTCAATCAGCAACTTCATGGGGCCCTTCTCAACAAGGTCGTGAATGATCTCGTTTCGTTGCCGTCCGGACTCGGTGAAGTCGGGGAGCAAGCCCAGTGAAACCGGTCCGTTGTCTCTGCTTTCGACCAAGAGCGGTGCAACACCAAAACCGATGGTTTTGGGCAAGGCGGTGAAGCCCTTGGGCAGAGGCCGCCCGTGTCTGAAAGCCCAGAAAGAACCGTTGAAGACGTCCTCCATGAAGATGATCTGGCGGCTCGGGTCGCGAGCTTGCAGCATTGCCAGGGCGTTTTCCGTATTCTGCGTGCGCGTCGGCTGCATGACGAGGAACACGGCGTTGTACTGTGCAGCCAGGCGCTCGGGGCCTTTTGGCAAGAGAGCCGCGTCGCGAAAGGCCTGGAACACCTCATCGGAGAGCGGGTTATCGATGCGAAGGTACTCGGCACCAGCGGCTTCGATCTTGCTTTGAAAAGGCTCTGGCGACATGAACACGACTTCGTAGCCGGCCTTGACGAGATGAGACGCGATGTTGATGAGAGGGTTCGTATGACCCTCTCCAGCAAAAGCCGTCATGAGAAGGAGCGGCTTACTTTTGGGCGCATCGGCGCCATTGGTTGGGTTCACGGTCATGATGTTTGCGTCTGCCGAAGACTTTGGAGTTACCACGTTCTCGTACAGCCTTTCCAGTGTTGCAGAAGCTCCGTCTAAATATTCGTCGATCAAGTGAAAACAGGCTCCCTCCTTCATTGATTGTAAGCACTAAATCAATGTTACATTCAAATGATAAGCGATCATCGTCGACATGCAGTCGGGCGCGCGTTTTGCAAGCAGGTTGGGACTCACAGCGGGTCATCTGCGAGTCGATTGCCCAATTGACTGAGCATAGATGTGATCGAGGCGGCTCTCTGCAGCACGCGTTCCGGCTCATTGCCTCTTCTAAAGACGAGCAACTGAATTATGCATTTTGTTTCCTTGGCCTGCCTCTCACATCAGTGGACGTTGCGGCTCATACTACCCCTTGATCATGGCAAGGAGGGTTGATAGGGGGTGAGATGAGTGACGCGGTAAGTCGGAGCCCGAGCCTGCAGGGTCCTTTTGTATGTGTTGGCGAGGGAAAAGCAATTATGCCATGACAGTACACCCGATTTCTTCCACAGTGATCGGCTCGAGATGCTGCGCCTGCATTAGGTGCCTCATCTCAATATCCAGGCCCTGGAGAGGAAGGACATTATTGGCTGTGTGTCAAGACAAGTCATTCAAACTGATGAGCAAGCAAGTTTTCAAAGGTTGTATTGAAGGCTGACGTGAGTTCTGATTCCTCCTTATTACAGCCATGATGCATCTCCTCTCATCCAAGGGTTCGGCCGCTCAGGCTGAATCGGCCATCGATGAGCTGAGACCAATCTTGGCACCAATAACTTAATCACAACGTCGACGGGCCGCATGCAAATTTCATCTTGGTGTTACGAGGGTCCGTTTCGGGACTCTGCAGTATACAGCATGAGACGAACGTACTGCGAAAGTTATTCCTCACTTGAGTGGTTGACATTTTTGAACATGTCGAACGCCTTCAAAAGTCGTGTTTCCCACCATTAGTCGAACCACTGAGATCTGCAGCATGACGACTGATTTCTCTACGATGCCCAAGGTTTCTGTCTGAAGGCCTACCTACTTGAAAGTTCGGGGTTCTTTACCAAACCAGTGAACGTCACAGGATCTACACTTGAACATTGGGTAGTCTTTCGAGCACAGACACGATGTGTCACTCATGAAGCCACCAAAGCAAAATGATCACCGAAAAGGAGGTTCAACCCATCAAGGGCAGACCATGACTTGCGTAAGACTGATCATCTGGTCTCTCTCTCCTTGGGGTCGTGCGGCTAGTTGCAACTCACACCAGTATGTTTGGTCTCAGGTCCATGATTGTGGATGAATTACTCATGTGACAGCGGGGATGCAATTTCCTTTGAGGCCGGAGAAGGGCGAATTGATGACAATGGCTACTGTCGACTGATGGTGAGCCTGGGTTGGGTAGTCATGATCGGTCTCTCATCAACGCTGCATCCGGACTTTGTGTCGTCGAGACTGGGACTTTCGAGTTGTCACGGCTTGGGTGTCAAACTCCAACGTTGAACAACATCAAGCCCAAACCTGGGGGCGGCATGGTCAGCGCGGGAACTCCCCACACTCAAGCCACGACCAATGAGACACGCGAAGCGTTGCACGGGAATCGCGGCCCCCGTACTTCATGCGGCTAGCCAATCCGAGGAGTGTTGCTCACCTTGCGCTCAGCGTCCAGGAACCCTTGACCCTGCCTTTGAGCGCGGTATGAGTTGGGAAGCTTTGTGATGAAAAACAGCAGGGGGCAAGAGTGCCCGTGCAATTAGGTTGTTGAAATTGAGTAATACAGTGAAGCTCACGTGGTAGGTAAGGGCCGGGACGAGGAGCCTTGGAAGACAAGGAGAAACACATCCGATGAGGCGAGGGCAATCAGGCAAAAAAGTGAAGCCAAAGTGAGTGAGATCGTGAGTGGCTTCTGCAGTTGCCGTGGCCGGAGAGAGGCACCAGCTAGGTCCGCATGCGAGTTGGTGGGCCTTGCTTCCGTCCTCCACAAGCAGTGCAACCTCGTGTAATTACAGCGATGGGCCGGATGGCGGTGATCTATCTTGAGCTTTTGAACCGGTGGGCCCTACCACAATCTTCGTGTGGGGGTGATCTATCTTGAGAACAAGGGCAACATGGAAGAAGGCTGGATTTTTCCCAGGATTTTCGGGGCATCAGGGCGCCTGCGGGCAGCTGAGTGGTGGACGGCATTACATAATTGGTATTTGGCGACACTGCTGAATAAGGTACCTGGTGGGTGTGAAGTGGCACGTGCGTCGGCAACCAGATTCCGACCAGACTGCTCTTGGACTAGCGCTGGGCTAGCGCCATTTCGACTGTCACAGGCGCCCATTCCTCCAGCAGATCGTCACTTGCTGCGACTTGGACAGGCGAGGCCGCTAATACCTCCAGGGGCGCTCCCGCTCCCCCTGTGGTTCCATTTGCTGCTGCCAATGGGCCAGTCGCAACTGCAGCTGGCGAGGCACGAAAGGGGCAGCAAATCGCCCGGGTTGTGTAGGTGCTGCAATCACGGTACCTAAGCACCTAAGGTGTGCATCGCGTCCCAAACATGTTTGGCAATGGATGTTTCCTCAGGCTCAGAGGCTGGTTCGTGCATTAGACAGCAGGTGCTGCGGCGCACGCCCTGCCACTGTGGACGGTGGACCTTCCTGGCCTTTGATCCATCGGAGGCGTCCTTCCCTTCCATGTTGGGGTCGTGGCTTGGTGTTGGGGGGAAGGAGGTGCGACAGGGGGGAGGGCGCCTTCTGCCCCAAACTCTGTCGTCCTTTCCCGTCTGGTCTTGGAAGCATGTCGCCAGCGTTCCAGCTTCTTCGCACCTTTCCCTTTTCCCTTCTCCCCTGGCTGGACGATCTGTGCCGTTTGTAATTCTTTGCTCCAATACCTATGTCCTAACAATTGAGTCTTTTCTGTTCCTCCTTCTACCCGTTCCACTGGTCGCCCCGAGCCTCGTGCCCCTCACGCGAGCTTGACTCGTCGAACAACAGGCTGCATCGCCAGTCGAACCCCAGGACCCCTCCGACGACACACCTGCGAGACACACACGCAATCCTCCGACTCTTCTTCGCTGGCTTGGTCGACAGCCTCCCCGCCGCCGGCCGCCGCCATGCCCACCTCCGCCGAACTCGAACGTCCGTCCTCGTCTACGGAAGAGTTCGACCTCGATGACGAACACAAGGAGCCACTGCTTCCCGGGTCAGAGCCGCCATCGCGGGGGAGGAGGAAAGGTTCCGTTCTGGCATGGCTCAAGGGTAGGCCCCGTGCCTTGCTGAGGGCCATTCGTCGGCAACCGCGGTCGCTTCCACGTCTGCTGCTGCGCTACACCGTCTTTCTCATCATCGCCATCCTCATCACGACACCGATTTTCTTCCCCTCCTACACCCGCCACCCGAAGCACTACAAGGCTCTCCGGAAGCGATGTCTCGTGTCCGACAGCTTGTCCGGCTGCGCGAACCTCGGGAACGAAAAGGTCTTCATCGCCGTCAGCTTGTTTGACCCCGAGGGCAAGATTGCTGGCGGCGAGTGGGCGAAGAACGTGCTGGACTTGATACACATGATTGGGGAGGACAACGCATTTTTGAGCATTTACGAGAATGACAGCGGGGAGGACGGTGCTGCTGCCTTGGACGAGTTCAAGAAGAATGTGCCCTGCAAGCACAGCATTGTGAGCGAGGGCCACGTCGACTACGGCGTCTTCCCCCACCTCACAATGCCTGACGGCTCGCAACGGCTGAAGCGGCTGGCGTACCTGTCAGAAATGCGCAATCGGGCACTCTATCCCCTCGACCAGTTCGATCCCGAGGTTGGTGTGGTCAAGTACGACAAGATTTTGTTCCTCAACGACGCCATGTTTGCGCCCGTCGACGCCGCGCACTTGCTGTTCAGCACGAACGCGGGCGACGACGGACGCACTCACTACCTGTCGGCCTGCTCCATCGACTTTGACTGGAACCCCTTCACCGAGTACGACTTGTATGCCCAGCGGGACGCCGAGGGCTTCTCAAACGGCATCCCCATCTTCCCCTACTTCACGGCCTCGGGCCAGGGCATCTCGCGCAAGGCCATGGTTTCGCAAACGGACGCCGTGCCCGTGAAGAGCTGCTGGGGCGGCATGGTGGCCATGCAGGCCAAATGGATCCAGAACATGGACAGGCAGCTTCCCGCCAAGGACTGGCAGTCCGTTGCGCACCATGTCATCGACCCCGACCACCCCCACAATGTGACGGCGCCGGTCCGCTTCCGGTACGAGCCCGAGGTCTACTTTGACGCGTGTGAGTGCTGCCTGTTCTTGGCGGACGTGACGACGGTTGCGGACAAGGCGGGGGAGATGGACATGGGCGTATTTGTGAACCCGTACGTGCGCGTGGCCTACAGGAAGCGGACGCAGTACTATGAGCGCTTCATCCGCCACTGGGAGCGGCTCTTCGCTCTGCCCCAGGGCATCATCACGCACTTTTCCAGGTTCCCGACGCCGAACCCGCACCGCGAAGTGGCCGAGGGCCAACGATTCAAGGAGGAAATCTTCCAGCGCAGGGAGGGCTGGAAAATGGTGGAGAGGACGGGCCGCAACGGCATGTTCTGCGGCGTTCGAGAGATGCAGCTCATCAAGGAGGGGCCCCGCGTCGGCAAGAACTGGGAGAACTGGTACGATATCCCGTGGGCGCAGCAAAAGCTGCACTTCCCCATCTGAGGGCTCCATCTGAGGGAGTCCTTGCTCACCTGTTCTGTGGGAATACGTTGACGACACGGCGCACTGGTTTGGACACATGATTCGTATCGCATTTAGTTTCTCCATAAGCTCGGTTATATTGGTGTTTAGAGACGGGCCGGTCATGAAAAAGGGGGCAACGGGTCTCATCGCGGGAAACCTGACGGTAGATTTACACGATACCACTTTCGTTTACCTATATGCACAGATATAATTACCTTTCGAACCTACAGCTTGTCCATTGTCTATCCTCCAGCGCGCGTCACGCGATCTCTGGAGAACGCGCCTGTTTTCGCAAGTCAACAGTGAGTTCAAACACAGCCCAAGACATGATGCAAGACAGAGACTAATTCAACCATGACAGTTTCCCTGTATTAGACTCCTAATTGGTCCCTCCCAGCACTCACGTATAAACACTTGACCAAAGACATACCGACACAGCCGCGTGTTCCCTGAACGTCCAGTCCCAACATGGTAATAACAAGAAAAGCAGACAACAAGCCCAAACCCGTTGATACCCGGAAATACCACAACCAAAACCCTGGCCCGCTCGCTCAACAACGACAAAGGTGGTATCTCATCAGAGGAAGAAAAGACACAAAGGCAGGCAACGGTAGGTAGGTAGACGACCCCTGAGGCAAAGCTCTGTCACGTTTGGGTCCTGGGACCCCCAGACGCGTCAAGCCCCGTGAAGCCGCATTGCATTGCGTAGACAGGAGGCGACGGCGCTCAGGGAGCGACAGCATCGGTGGTCGTGGCCTTTGCCTTGGCGGTCTTGGGCTTGGTCTCCTGGTGAGTGTTAGCTAAGGTCATTCATTGTGTGGAGAACTGAGGGAAGGGAAGCATGCCTTCTTGCCGGCCTTGAGAGCGCCAGCGACTTTGGTCTTGGCCGACTTGCCTACGGACTTGGCCTGTGGCGATGGTTAGCTTTGTGATACTCTCCCGGTGATTTGTCGCAAAATGCAGCATCTCTCAGATGATGATATCCAGAGACGACGTACCTTGGTGGCAGCAGTGGGCTCCTTCTTGGCAGTGGCAGCCTTCTTCTTGGTGACACCGACGGGCTTCGCGCCCTTGGCGGTAGCCGTGCTGGTGGTGCTCTTAGGCTTGGTGGTGGTGGTGGTGGTCTTCTTGCGGACGGGGGCGGTGTCGATGACGGGGAAGATGCGCGGCTTGGAGTTGCCGGTCTGGGAGCGGGTTCCTTCGCGGGCCATTTTTGAGACGGGTGCTGGAGTCGCGCGGTTTTGTTAGCCGTCGAGTTATGTAGAGGAAATCGACGCGACCGCGATAGATGTAGCGCGATTGAAGGAGGAGCACGGGGTGAAATGCGCTCGCGGAGAGAGAAGGGGGGAGGGGAGGAGGAGGAGGCGAGAGGGGGAGCGGTGATTTCGCGATGCGCGGCAAAAAAAGGGCTGGACTTGGCGGGCTTACCGGAAGACGGAATTCGGGGAGGGGACGCGGTAAAATAGGTTTTGAAGCTGCAGAAAAGAGTTATTCGGCTGCGCGATGGAAAAGCAGAGGTTTGCGACGAAGAATGGCGGTGTTGAAAAGGTGTTGTTGTGGAAGAAAGAGAGAGAGAGAGAGATTGGGAGGTGATGTGGATTTGTGTTGCGGCGCGAGGGGAGGGAAAAAAGGGCCACAGAAAAAACAACCGACGGGCAGAGTTGGAGGTCACAAGGGACGTGGAGCGGTGCTGGGAGCTGCTAACCACGGGTGTGCCTCACAAAAACAAAAGGCTGGGGAAATTGCTGGTTACCTTTTTGGCTGCGCCTCTAGGAGAATGAAACGGGGGAATAGAAGACGACGAGGTGGTGGTGGTGGTGGTGGTGGGCGGGAGCGAGAGAGCAGGAGCGTGAGCGTGAGCGTGAGTGAGAGCGTGGGCAATCAGCATCGAGGACGAGAGAGACGGAGGCCTGGACGGTCTGGACGGTCTGGATCTGGATCTGGATGTGCCCGAACGGGCAGCTGCCACGGGGCTCGTCGCGCTTGTTGTTGTTTCCTGGGCTCTGGCTGCTCTTTCCTCCTACCTGACCTTGCTTGGCCTCTCCAGCGCGCTTTCCACATGTACCTGCCTACCTAGTATATTAAGGTAAACCCAGAGGGCGTCCGTTTCTCCTCGACCTTATCGGCGACGGAAAGCGCAGGGGCAGGAGCAGGAGCGCCTCAAACGGGCAGGGCGGAAGGGACGGTCAGATATCGCCCCTTCCTGCCCTCTGGCCGCTCTTTCCCTCATTCTGCGCTGCGCGCTGCTCTGCTCTGCCGTCCGGGTTCTCGAACTTGGCTGCGTTCTTCCCCGTCTCGGTCCGTTTCAGCCCCCGGATTAATTAATATCTGCCCATGAAAAAACAGAGTCGACCGTCTCCTTCCCTCATTCATCTTGCATTCCAGGTTGTTTTGTGTCGGCCTCGAAAACAGGACTCGGCGCGGCGGATCGGCGACCGAAAGCCTGCCACTTCCGTGCGTCCATCCTCGGCCACTGCACTGGCTCTCGCCTCGATAAGAACTCCATGCCGCAGCCAGGCTCGACCAGCTCGCGAGGAACACAACAATGTCGACCGACCGCCGTCCATCTCATTTCCGCCAGCACATGATCGCCCACCACGAAAGGCGCCGTCTCCGCATCTCGTGTGGGACCGAGACAGCAGGGCACGCGACGTTTGGCGCCCCAGTGCCCGGTCGCTGGCGCCCTCGACCAGCGCCGCCCCAGCCCTTCTTCATCCTTCTTCAGCGGCACCGGTCCGCCTGAGCCGTGCAGCACAAGCGTCGCGCATGACCGCGCCTGTTGGCCCTCGTCGAGAAGAGAACGTTTCTGACGGGGAGTCTCTGATGAAATGTGTGTATCTCCGATGAGGGGCGCGTCTTCTCCATTTGCCGCCGGTTGCGTGGTGGAAGAGACGAGACGAGAAGAAAAGGCCGAGGAGAGACGCGAGTGCGTCAGTCCGTCGCTGGCCACCGCACATTGCTGGCCGACGTCCCCACCTCCGCCTGGCGAGCTGCCATGTGCCGCCCTGTTGGCTGCTATTTTTGACCAACCATGAACCCCACACCCAAGCCCACATCATCATGCGTTTGAAGCTATTCGCAACCGTTACACCATTCACCGCACATGGCCAAACGTGGAGCACAAAAGCAGCTTTCTGGATCCATCTTCCTACTCTACACACTACACAATTCCACTACATTTCTCAACGAAAAACGCCCAGGGTCGCCAAATCGCTCTAGCAGCATCCACAACAGCTGGCCGCATCATACTTCTTGATAGTCTTTGCATAGTCCTTCTGGAAGCGCCGGATGTCCCTCTCAACCGCCTTAAAATGCTTCCATACGTCTTTATGATGCACCATCATGGCATTTTCATAAATCTTGTACACCCGAGTCTCCCTCTCCAGGCGCCGGGCATGGTACTTCTGCGAGGCAACTTGCTTGAGGTCGACGGCGTCAAAGACCCTATGCAGCTGCTCGATATCTGCCCCCGGTCTGTCTATAATCTCCTGCAACTGCGGCCATTTGACCACCATATGCGCCAAGAAAACGAATCGGTGGATTGTGCCCCTGTGCTGGTTTACAGCGTGGCTCACTATGTGTGCGAGGTTAGCATTTGCTCTTCTTCGGTCCCAAACTTTGAACTCTTACGTTGAGTGAGCTCGGCGCGCAACTGATGATAGTCACTCTTGATGTCGAGCGCTCGATCTTGGAGCTTTGCCATGGACCGCTGCATGTCCTTCTGTTTGGCTGAGGCATCGTTGAAGAACATCTTTTGCCACCACCTAGCCTTGCCTGGCTCGTCGACCCTGGCAGGCACGGCCTTTTCATCATCGCAGAGGGTCGACTCATCGCCGCTGGTCGACTCGTCGCAGCTGCAATATTCAGTACCAGAAGCTGTCAGGCCATGGCTTGCCTCCACAGCCTGCGAGATCAACTGGTCCAAGACGCCGCCCTTTCCGCCGACAGTCTCCAAATCTCCCAGAAGTTTCTGGTGCCACGAAATGGCAAGTTTCAATTCTGTATTCAACTTTTCAACGTCGCTTGCCTTGGGAGACTCGGTGAGAACCGAAGTCCTCTTGAGGAGACGCTGGACCGCGTGGAAGTGGCTGTTGCCTGCGGAGAACATCTCAGAGAAAGATTCTATGACGCGGCTTGGGCAATCCGTTTGCCTCGGGCTGGTAGTAGGCTTATCCCGAGTATACTGCAAAAGTGTCAGCACCGAGGTCGCTTGATGTTGGTGCCTCCTGTGACTTACGTCCTGGTATTCTTTTGCAAACTGATGGATCGCCGCTTCGATGTAGTTACTGTGGACATGGTTGACTCGGTAGGAAATGGACTGCAGCCGGTCCATGCTTGTGGTCCAGTACCTGGGCCTTTCCTTCAAACCCCTTAACCAAAACGTGTACCGCAGCAGCCGGTCGAAGCAAAGCTCCCCCCGCTCGCTCGCGGATGCGGAGAGTAGCCTGTCCATAACACTACAGACGGCCCGACAGGTATCCCGATAGACGACCCTCGCCGCTCTCACGTTGCTTGCGTCTGCGGTCACCGAGTTGTGGGTGAACCTGATCTTGACCATGGTGTTAGCCTCGGCCCGACGTAAAGAGACATGCTGCCTGTGAAAAGGGAGTGAGGCAAGATCCTACTTGAAACTTGAGCAGCTTCGGCTGCTTGGAATTCAGAGACGCGGACACATTGGGGATGGACAGGGCCCAGTCCTGGAAGCTGATCTTGTTCTTCTCCAGGAGCAGGTATTTCCACAGGGAACCGACACATTGCGGGACGTCGTCGGGGGACGAGCGGTAGATGAGCCCCAAGTCGAAGCAGAGCATTGACTGGCTCATGGCGGCGGTTGCGGGACGACGGTTCTTGCGGAAGTGTTCTCGATCGGTTGATGAAGACTGAAGTTTGGAAAAGATTCGCCGGGATGTTTGAGGCCATTTATATCGGGCTTGGTGATACCTGGTGAGTCTGGGGCGCTCAAAGTTTGCAGCTTCCACGACTGACGTGCTGTCCGAGTTTTACGGCGGGCCTGGCCTTTGAGTTTTCTCCATTCGGCGATGCTCGATGACTGTTTGATGTCCATTTTGACTGCAGGCCGAGGTGAAGTATGAGACATGGCTGTCCGGGGATACCGTGACGGCTGTGGCCGCTTTCACATGACTGGAGATCTCATCACCAGAGAGAGCTGTGATAAAAGGTGAGGAGATAAAAGTAACCGTTGCATTTGACAAATTCTGTTTACAACATTCTAGAAGGAGACACCGGCAAGGCTGGCCTTTTGGTTGTCGTTCGACAGGTCTGTCGAGTAAGTGGCCAACAAGGTTGTCGACATTCCAGACGTTGTCGGGACTGGAACCTCACCGGGAACATCGTGATTCATATGATTTGGTAATCTCCAGCGCATGGCTCATCAACGTCGGATCAGATTCTTCTCTGTTTTAGACTTCCTTTCTATTGCCCCTCGGTATTACAAATATCTCTCTATAAAACCTTGCCCAAAGGCTTGCTGTCCTCTTCATCCCTCAGCCACCGCCACTCAGGTACCCCTTTTTACGCCTCCACTCACCCGCATGCATTTGATACTTCCACTGCGCACCGAGCAACGCAACGGCCTGGCCAGCAACCGTAAATGCCCACCCGACCCCTACGGTGTTGACCATGGGCATCACGAAGCTTTATGCCGCCCGCGGCGAAGAGACACCGCCCAAGGTTGAGGCCGGCGCTCGCCGCGGCGCTCCTGTCGGGGAAAGATGTCGACTAAATAAGGTCATGACGAGGGATTGCGTCGAGATGGCGGTCCAGCCAGTCACGAACGTGGTCGTAATGGGAACGGCGATGTGCACCTGGTGAGGAAAGTTCATCCATCCAGCCGAAGACGGCGACGGAGACGCCAGGCACTGCGTGATTGCGAATGCGGGCACCAGGCGGAGGCGGGCTTGCTCTTGCTCGAGGGGCAACGTCGGATTGGCCGTCGTGCTTTGCCTTGACGCGCTGATAATCTGCATGGAGTAGTTTACTCGTTACATGCATACTGACGACTATGGGTCCTGCGCCGTTGGCTATGAAGGTCATGCCTGCTTGCGTGTCCCAGAGGCTGTGTCTGGTCTTGAAGAGGATAGACGTGGCGGTGATGCTCCTCCGCCAGACGGCGTAATAAACCGCGAGAAAGACCGTGATGGACGCGGCGGACCTGCTGAAGAGGATCCGGATGGGTGCCGTGAGGACAATCTGTTTCCGGACTGCTGGGTCGGCCGCTGCCTCGACGTCCGACGTCACCTTGGTGGTTGGCCGGGCATCTCTGGATCAAGGAAGACGGTGTCCTCTTCCCACGCCCGACCAACGATCGCAACGTCTCTGGCGACAAGAGAAGGCCAGAAACAACAGAACTACGCCGCAGTGGATTGCGAGGAACCAGAAGGTGCTCCTCCAACCCAGCGACCCGGCCAAAGCTCCCCCGATGACCGGTCCCACGGCGACGGCAACGAGCAACCCGGCCTGGAAGACGCCCATGAACCGGCCGCCTCTTCACGCTTCATGATGTCGCCGTCCACGCCGGAGCCGATGGCGATGGTGCTCGCGCTGCCGGTGTTCTGGAGACATCGGATCACCAACAGCCGGGAGTAGCTTCTGGCCTAAGCCAAGCCAATGCAAGCTGCGAAGAAGACGAGGAACGTGGGTGTAGGCGACGCGTTGGCCCTTGATGTCGAATATAAGACCCAGAGGCTTGGGACTAGGCCTTGGAAGATGAGGTAGGATGTCACGGTGAGGTTGACTGAGACGTTGAGGTCGTCTGCGATGGTGGAGAGGGGGGAGTAGTTATTTAAGGTGAAGTCCGAGACTTGTTAGTCAGCTTGGTGGGTGTCGAGGGGGTTGTAGCTTACATGTTGCCGCAGTTGAAACCGTGAATACTACGCTTTTGTTGGTTGTCGAAGATGCTGTACGGCTTTGGTGTTCGATGTGTGTTCAGGGCATTGGGGGCGTCGTCAGCGCTGCCATTCGTCGCAAGGCATCTTTATATGCATGTTAAAGTATGAATAATAGAGGCAGTTTCGAGCGGATTTGGTTGTTTTTGAAGTTTGCGTAGCACAGAAGTGTAGGAACATTGATAACTTGACTTCATGCTCTGGACATGAGACTGCGACGGGACGGCTCCGGAGTGGAGCCCCACATTTCCGGAGTTGACATCTTGGCTCCGCCTATGGGGTTGAAAAGTGATCGATGGCGTCAGAATCATGTTTGAGAAGCGACGGCGTTTCTTTCTGGAATTGGGACGTTCTTTTTAGAGGTATACGGGATTGAGGCCTTCAAACGAGTGGTAAAAACTGCGCTTATGTTGAAGGATGTGGCTCATCCCAGGGATCCGACGTGATACTAAGCTCTCGGCCAACGACGACGTATTGCTTTGGCATCGCTCACCTCTCCTAGGCACGTCAACATCCCCCTGGACACCAAAGATTGAAAGCTTTTGAAAAAGATTTCAAGGGGATTCAAAGCAACTTACTTGTATTGTTCTTTGTATTGAGCGAGTAGAACCCATCTCCAGAAGACTTCATTGCATGTTGACTTGGGTGACGCATGAACACGTTGCTCAGGTGTAGTTGCCTCGCCTAGGAACTCACCTCATTTGCTTGCCATTACCAGGCGGGCCGAATAGGTGGGACTGTAAGACATTGGGCGTTCAGTGAAGCGGGGTCCACAATGTGATGGTGGTGTCAAGCCTCTTCAACATGTCTCGTCCACGTCGGCCGCCAGGCCTCAGCCAACACACCTACACGTACACATTGGGCTGTCCAAGACGGTCCTTCGCACTTGTGACTTTTCCGGGTGCCTGAATCCAGCAGAACTCAGCGTCGGCAGCTGCATAATATGTGGCCAGCACCTGTACCATGACCACGCGAAGGGTGATGGTCACAAATGCCCTCCGGACGTCAGCGGAACTGTTCCTCAATTACGTTGACCATGATACTAACCGTGTGTAGGGCTCCGATGAATCCTACAGCGCATACGGAGACGTGAAGAGGAGTCATCTCGTGGCTACCTTGGCGAGGATCCAGGCCGATGCTCTCATGGCTGCGGCCAGCAAGACCAGGGACGGCATACGGTGCCGCATCCCCGCACTCGCCTGTAATGTAGCCCAGAATGCCCGCATTACGATCGTCGAGAAGCAGTGTGGTGGCCAGAACTGCCACCTGGACGTCGTCTTCGATGACGGCGTCGTGTGGACCGCGAGAATACGCCTGTTGGATCCGCTGCTGCCTCCCCAGCCGGTGCAGGACTTCGTTTTCCTGAGCGAGGTCGCGACCCTCCAGTTCCTCGCCCAGACGTCGATACCCGCTCCGGTTGTGTATCACCACCAGCTGGCATCGCCTGAGAACCCTGTGGGGTCATCGTACATCTTGATGGAGAAGATGACGGGGAAGCCCCTGGACTGGAATAGGGCCACGCCAGAACAGCGGTCCAAGGTGCTGGCGGACGTGTACTTGGAGATTAAGAAGCATCCGCCTCCGGCTGGCTCGCTGATTCTCGCAGAGACCCCCGGAAAAGTCGGAGGCTTCTCCTAAGAACCCTGGTTCGCGACACCAGAAACACCGAGCGGACCCTTCACATCGCTCGCGGCCGCTTACAAGACGGTCATCCACCAGCACATGCAAGCCATCTCTGACCGGGAGATCACGAGTCTTGCCATCGACAACTACCTCGCCTGTCTCCGCGGTCCCAAAGTCGGCCGAGTCGTCGGCCTCGCGGGAGGGGCCATTCTTCCTCAAACACTACGACGACAAGGGAAACCACATCCTTGTAGACGACGAGCACAACATCACGGGCGTAATCAACTGGGAGTCTGCGTCGGCGGAGCCGAAGTAGCTCGCATTCAGCTCGCCGTGCATGATGTGGCCGGTGGGCGATTTTTACAATGGCAAAAACGACCTCGCCGAGGAAGAGGTGGAACTGGCGCGGATCTTCGATGGTCGCGGCCGGGGAGATCTAGCGGGGTGCGTTCGGGACGGCCGGCGGTGGCAGCGGTTTACTTTTTCCTTGGGCAGTAGCGTCCCGAGTGACAGGGCTGAATTTGAATGGCTTTTCGAGGGCCTTCGAAGCAGCTTTGACGACGAGGGGGAGAATGTTTCGTACGAGGAGTGGAGGCAAAAGGCACTCGATACTTTTGCAAGGGACGATGGGCAGCTCAAGAAACTGCTGACTGAGGGGATGTATAGCTGGCAAAACTCGATGAATTGCCGCGCCCCTCCAGAGGGAAGAGAAGAGTAAAAGCGCCAAGCTCTCTGTGTGATGAATCTCGATAGAATCCAAGAAACCCATTCAAGTTGGGGGTTTCAAGGGCCGAGTCTGACCAAGGCCGGGACAGACGCGGCGCGGACGGCAGCCGCTTTCAGGGGTATGATTGGGCGCGAGAACGGTCAACCACGTTTACTGTTTCTGCCTCAAGAGCAAATATTCCGAGTGCAAACAATATGGAAATCACTGGGACATATTCTATGAGACTGATTCGCAAGCGAGGGAACTCACTCAGGTCAATGCAATCCGATCTATCACTATCAGCATTGCTATGAGCATCGTCTTTCTCAAAACTCTCTCGGAGTTGTTGGACGAATATGATGATGTGAAGCTCAAGATTCGCAGTGTACACTCTTGATACAATGACTACAAGGCATGGTCAACCCCCATGCGTACAACTTGTAACCGCGTAGACCATCGTGCCAAATTCATCCAAGTCTTCCAGCCACGCATCAACCCGATCTCGCCTCTTGGCCGTTTCCATCTCCCCGAATTCGTCCGGCATGGGCCACAACTCATCAATCCGGAGCCCTCCTTCAGGGCACTCAGACAGGTGAGCATTATACCCGATCTCCCACTCGCGCCGAACCCCTGCCTCCCAAAGGGTCTTGCTCGCAGGGGCCAACAGACCACGCAGCTCAGTGGCGAGATGCGTCGGGAGCCCTTCATACGTTAGCAGGGCGCTGTCAAACATGCACATGGTGAAGAGAGTCCTCCGCTTCGCCTCGGCCACGATCCACGCCTCCCACTTGGGCCGGGCTCCGTCCTGTTCTGCCGCGCACACGAGACCCCTCCGCGACGCCGCGCACGCCAGCTCCTGGGTGTTCATCATGGCCTCGCGCAAGAACGGATAGTAATCCCGACCGAGGCGGAAGAAGATGACCATGGAATAGATGAGGTAGGCCTGCAAGGCCGCGAGCAGAGCCACGTCGTCGAACGTCGACTGCCGCTCGTACAGCCTGGTCATTTCTGTCTGGAGCACCTCGGCGGCAACTGCCTCTGTGCCGGGGAACGGCTTGTCGCATATCTTGATGACGGAGAGGCAGGTTGATAACGGTAGGCTTGATGGGAGGGTTAGCTGGGACCGGTGCACAAACGGCGGGACTTTGCGGCCGCGGATTGACGCGTTTACGTAGGATTTTAGAACGCGATGGATGAAGGCGGATATGCTCGGGGGGTATTCCTTGACCGTCTGCCCGGGCAACGGGACGAAGTTGTTGAGCCATCGGTTGGCAATGTCGTCGGGATTGATGGGACACGTGAGGTCGAGATTGGCGAAGTCGAGCACTTCCGCTCGCTGGCCGGTCCCAGCAACCAAGGACGCCACATCTGTCCTGCCAACCCCGTCGGAAACCTCCTGCTCAAAGGTCGGGAGCAGGTCCTCAGCAGTGGCTGCCGCTCCGTACGTCCGAAGCCGGGCCTCTCTCCGCCCCCCGGCAACCTCATCGTCAGCTTGAGACGACGGATTTTGTGGATAGACGCACGACAGGCCTCGCTGCCCGCAGCGAGCACAGCCTCCCGCTGACCGGTCGCACTTGGCTTTGGCGGCGACGCACTGGTTGCAGGCTTTCTGACGCGAGGTCGAATATCTCGTGGGCCGCATGGCTAGGGGGTGGTGGTCCGACATCTCCGATGGGGGCCGGGTGTCGCGACGAGAACCGGGCCGGCTTGTGTCTGTGCTTGTGGTCTCGGTCGGCCGCCTTTTCCCGGCAAACAGGCTTTGGGAAGCCCAAAACAAAAACGTAACGAGATGAGGTCACGTCTGTCCAGATTGAACGCGCGAACTGGCATCAGGGGCCGAAAGACCCCGCAAAGTCGCGCGTCCAAGCGGATGCGGGGAGATGATTAGTTTACGTAATGGCGGCTGGGAGACCGGCGATGGTTCAGGCGCCGGCGATGGATGGGGACGGGGGACAATCCTGGAAAACACGGACATGTGTCCGCTCATCTCGATGAGATTCTTGGTTTCTGGGGAAATTTGTGGGCGCAGGGCGGCTCGACGAGACAAGGGGCGGGTATGTGTGGTTTGCCGAGAGATCTGGCCCGGCTGAGACCGTTCGGCACGGATAAGAGAGAGAGACACATTTGGCTTGGGAGGGACTCAAGATGGGGTGATTTGCGCAGGAGGAGAAACTGGAGAGATGACAGAAATTCTTTTTGCATTGTCATTGGAACTTGAACGAATAATACACATGTAGGTATCTAAATGCTGCGGACGCACGCGGTGGTATGCTATGTTTACCACATCCTCTCCCAACACCTGCGGACGAAGGACATCTCGGCCAGCCTGGCCTTCTCCACCTCCTCGATGCCGCCCTCCTCCCAGTGGCGGCACTCGGCGTCGACCTCGGCCTTGCCGCTGATGAGGTCGGCCTCCTTGGGCTGGACGAAGCGGGTGTGCTTGAGGACCTTCCAGGCGACAAAGGTGAAGACGCCAAAGATGAAGCCAAAGTAGGAGGTGATGAAGCCGCGGACGCTGAAGGGGTAGAAGTTGTCGAAGCCGACGAAGAAGAGGGCGAGGATGCCGAGGACGAGGGCCAGGCCGGGGAAGTAAGGGGCGTAGGGGGTGACGTAGGGCAGGGCGGACGGGGGGAAGTTCTGGGCGACGCGCGCGCGGTAGAAGCCCATGTAGGTGATGAGCATGAAGGTGTAGGTCATGATGAGGGCGGTGGTGGTCAGGTCGACGAACCAGAAGAAGACCTCGACGGCGGCGTTGGAGGAGACGAGGAAGGTGATGCAGGAGATGAGGGTGACGGCGAGGACGCAGTAGATGGGGACGCCGGCGGAGGTGCACTTGAGGAGGAACTTGGGCGCCTGGCCGTCGCGGGCGAGGCCGTAGAGGGTTCGCGAGGTGGAGTAGAGGTACGCGTTACCGCAGGACCTAGTTTGTTTTGTTAGTATGTCGAAAACATGTGTGAGGCTGTGGTCCAACTTACCATCCGGAAAGCAGGATGAAGGCGTTGATAATGTCCGGGAGGGCCTTGATGTGCAGGTTCTTGATGCCGACGACCCAGGGGCTGGCACCGGCACCGGGCTCGCCGTTCTCGATGGCGCCGAGCAGGCCGGGGTCGCGGGAGCTGCAGATGATGCCGACGCACAGGACACCGACGACGTAGAAGCCGACGAGGCGGTAGAAGATGAGCTTGGCGACGCGGGGGATGGTGCGGCGGGGGTTCTGGATCTCGCCGGCGGCCAGGGCGATCATGTCGGGGCCGGCGATGGTGAAGGCGGCGTAGATGACGACCTTCCACCACCCCAGGAAGCGGCCGGTGGCGCCCTCGACGAAGTAGGAGTGGATGTAGTTGCCGTCGCCCCAGTTGCGGAAGCCGTAGGCGTCGTGCATAGGGTTGCCGCCGGACATGGTGATGAGGGTGATGAAGCAGAGGCCGAAGAGCAGCAGGACCTTGGTGGAGGACATGATGAACTCGGACTCGCCGTAGTACTTGACGGCGATGAGGTTCACGGCGACGCACGAGACCATGGCGACGGCGATCCAGGCGGCCGGGTTGATGTCGGCGTTCCAATACTGGATGACGGTGGCGACGGCACTATATTCTGTGCACACGAGCATGAGGCCGGCGAAGAAGTAGGTCCATCCCATGGCGAAGCCGAGGGCGGGGTCAACAAAGCGGGAGGCGAGTTCGAAGATGGAGCCGCGGATGGGCAGGTAGGCGCACATCTCGGCGACGGACAGGTTGAGGGGCCAGATGAAGAGGAGACCCCAGAAGGTGTAGCCGAGGACGAGGGAGAGGGGGCCGGCCTTGGAGAGGACGCCGCCGATACCGACCTGCGGCTGTCAGTCATGATTCTGTGCGAGTGGTCTGGTCTTATGTTCTTCCAGGAGACATATTCAGTAGACATACCCAGAGACCGGTACCGATGGAACCTCCGATGGCCATGAGCTGGACATGGCGAGGGCTCAGGCCGCGGACGGTCTCGCCGTACTGCTGGGCGACGGCGGCGCCGGAGCCGGAGACGACCTGGCCGAGCTTGTTGCTGCTGGTGCTGTCGGCGCGGGCGAGGCCGACAGTCTTTTCTTCCGTGCCGGTAGCCATGATGACGACGGCGGATCCGGGGTCCGAGTATCACGACAACGAGTGTGGTGAGAATAGTCCAGTCCTGTTGTTGTTGGTGTGAGGACTCGAGCTGGTGTAGGGTCGGCAACTACTGCTCAGGACGCCGATCTGACCGTTTGGGATAGAAGACGAGAACCGACGAGACAGGCCGGGGAGGACGAGACGGGCATCTTATTTCTAGTAGAGGTAGCAGCGCAGCACAGCGATGGACGCATGCCGGATGGACGCGTTCGTTCGTGTGGCCCCTTGGCCCTGGACCCCTGGCGTGGGCAGCACGGCGCAACCTTCATCTGACGTCTCCCGGTTCCTGGGAGAGACAGCCACTGGTGCGGTGCGGTGCGAGGCAGTATTGCTGCGTGTGTGTAACTTACTCGGGTCATGATAGACAAGACCAACGTCGACGGGGCTCCATTCTCGCCGTAATAGGGGCCCCGCAGAGATAAGCACAGCGCCGGGGAATGGGTGGCCGCTCGCTGGGGCAGATCAATGGATCAATGGTGGGCGCGGGGGGGAATCCCTGCCGCCGCTGCGTCAGGGCGGGCGATACCGACGATAACGGACTCGAAGTCCTCTTCTGGGGGCAGAGCCAAGACTTGGAGGGCATTCGCAATTCCAGCGATGAAAACCAGCCGGGCCCCCATCCACTCCCACGTTGTGGCCGCGGGTCCGCCGAAGAGATACCGGTGACGCGGTGAGTGAGAGCGAGAGAGAGTGTGTGGCCGTGGCATGAGAATCACCTCAAGCTTTGGGGTAACAGGATGATGACGATGAGCGGTTGATAGCAGTGATCCGAGAGAGCCCGACGTGGGAGAGACTGGACACTTGCAGGCCAGGCACACAGACAAGGGAGGCAACTCGAAAGTCTCCGATGGAGCCCGCGCAGGACAGAGCAGAGACAAGCATTTCTCGCAGCCTCAGCCGTGTCAGCGGCCCAATGGCCCGCGGGCTGCGCGCTGCCCGTTGCTTGCTGCGTGTTGCCTCGGCCTCAGCTCTCTGCCCTTGGGCCGTGGCCGTCGTCCATATGATGGACCATGAGATGTGCCGGAGGCTTGGCGATGGGTCGAGGCACATCCGACGTCGGATTAACGCGCTGGAGATGTTCCATTATCCGACGTCGGTTGATCGACCTAAGAGGCTAAGTGACAGAAGAGGCGAAAACTCTCTGATCCCACTGCCGATGGCTGACCATTTGGTACTGACCAGTTGACCACGCGGTGTGCTGTGCCGGCGGCCACGCCGAAGAGGTGTGAGCAGGCTAGTAGGTAACAAGACTCAAGTAAGCAGCCAGAAGCAACACCAGCAGCAGCAGCAGCATACGTACGGCACAGCACTCGGCGGCGAGCTTGTTTGAATTCTGCAACTCTGGCGCCAAGGGGGGGCGGGGACGATTTGCGGTGGCATTCTGCTCCTATTCCGCTCCCAAAGACGCGCAGAAAGCGGGTAGAACCCCGACCAGCCCAACCCGGTTGCGGCATGGCGCCGTCCCTGTCACGGTTCGGCGGGAATGTCGGGACTGACTCGCTCGTGGGCCTGCAGGCAGCTGCAGCTGCAGATGCAGACTGCAGTAGGGCGCGGAAACGAGGGGGTCATGTTGGATTGCTGGGAAACGGGCAATCCCCAAGCCAAGGCGAGGTAGAGTAATTCGGCTTATTAGAGACAACTGGCGTAGAATCTGCGTCTGCCAATGGCCGGCCGCCATCCAATCCGTCACGGCTTCCAGAACGATAGGAATCAGACGACAGTGGAGTGGTTTCAGGCCCCCCGACTGTCGACAAGATGGGAACCCTGCCGCTGTCATCCGGGGGAAACTGGCTATCGCCGCACGGCACGCGTGAACCCTCTTTTTTTTCCTTCTTCTCCCTCTTCGGGCCAGAGTTTTATTACGTACTGTATTCTTCTCTCGCGGGTATGGGTCATGCTGGGACGCCGCTAGAGGGCACAGATAGGACCCAGGCCGAGAGGGGGGTTTGGGGTGGTTGTCTTTGTTCGAACGAACCGAACTAGTCAATCGGTTCAAGGGAAGATAATGACAGACCGGAACGCCGACTGGTCACAAATGAAAACCGGGAGGCCGCACGGCGCGCGTGGGGACCCTCACGAGCCGCGATGCTGCCGCGCGGGACTCCGCGGTGGTGCTGTGGACGAACATGGCGACAAACACTCCCTGAGGAGACGACGACCAGTCGAAAGTGTACATGGTAGATGGTGTGGTAGAATCGAAAGCTATATACCAATGCTCTGCCTGGTCGTCGATGTCTTGCAAAGGGCGCGAGACAGCCGGACGACAAGGCCTCTGAATGCCGTCTTTCACGCGATGCCGGTCTTTACACGGCGGCGCCCGTCTCAAAGGCTCGTGTGGACCGGCAACGCGTCCCGGTCGGCCGTGACACGAACCGGCAACGTCCCGGCCGGGAATCAAACCCGAGGAAAAAAAAAAAAGAACCCGCCCGCACCCATGCTTGGCGACATGGAAATTCGCCCGAGAGTTCTGAGCCAACGCCGATTGCAAACAAAATCGAAATAGGTAACAACAAGAAGCGTCGACGGCGAGGCCCAGGCCCCAGAGCGGAGTCGTCTCCCGCCAAGCCCGTCCAATGCATGAGGTCTCATGGTCTACTACCGATCGTCCGCCGTGGTTTCCACTAGACGGACACGCTACGACGTCTAATCGCCATCTATCCTCGACAGATCCCGGGGTCTCTCGTCTTGTACCAACTTCTGCTCGTAAACACGGTGCTTTCCAGCGTCACGTTGAAGGGGCGGCCTCACTCTCCTCATCTCGTCATCTCGTCGTCGTCTCACTCGCTCTGGTGGACGAAATGCCAGCTTGCAGGGTATCATGGTAAGAAAAAGCGCAATCAGGCATCCGTCGTGGTGACCGTGACCGTGATGGTCTCCTTGTCCTTCTCCTTGGAGGCGACCACGGTCTCGACAACGGTCTCCGGTTCATCTTCGTCCTCCTCCCGTTCGTCTCTTGCCACGCCCGGCGACTCGAGCTGTCGCCGGCTGCCGCGCCGCCACCGCCCCTTCAACCAACGCCGTCAGCTCTTTGCGCCGTTCACCGTCGTCTTGGGCGCACCACCCGCCGCGCGTGGTGTGCGGTCGCCGCTGCTTCTTGTGCCGTTTGTGGGTATGTAAAAGTCGTAGCGGCTGGGGAACAGGATGATGTTGGCCAGCCGCAGGAGCTCCGTCTCCGCTTCTGTCTTGGACTTGTCCCGCACGCCCTCGTCGTCGTCGCCGTCGTCGTGGTCAATGTCCATGGCGTCACCGCCGTTGGCGTCACGCGATCTGGGCGACACGCCGGCGGGCTCGACGTCGTAGGGCGCCAGCCCCATGGCGCGCAGGCCATCGACTCCGCCGTACGCCTCGACCTCGTTGGCACCGGGGCGGTCTTGGTGCGAGGCCTCGCTGCCCAGGCCGCCGAGGGTGTCAAAGTCCGGCCCCGGCTGGCCGGTCTGGAAGGCCTTGCGCTGGCGGGCGAGGAAGAGGGCGTTGGTCTGGGTCAGCGGGCACACGGGCGTGTAGGTCAGCAGGGACAGCTCGTTGGACTCGTTCTGCAGCGATGGAGGGACGCCGAGGCGGGTGCCGCCGGTGATGATAGAGTAGGCCTGGTCGCAGTGCCAGATGACGTAGTCGCCTGCTTGCAGGCTGGGGAGCGAGACGAGGCTCCTCCGTAGATGCAGGTGCGGGTGCCAGCGCTCGGTGATGCGCTGGGCGTGGCCGGGGACGGCGCCGTGGATGATGGTGTTGGGCTCCGGGTCGAGCGACCAGTTGGCGGCGTCGAGATAGGCGGCCCACTGGTCGGCCTTGCCGCCGTCGGGCTGCTCGGGCGGGCCGCGCGTCGGCGAGAAGAAGGGCCGCAGCAGGAAGTAGGCGGCGACGAGCTTGGGGGACGGCAGCACGCGCACCATGCCCTGCTCGACCTTGGTCAGGGCGAGGATGCCCTGGAACATGCGGAAGACGCTGCAGGCGCCGGCGCCGTTGTACAGGTCGGTGGTGGCGGTGACGCGGCCGGCGGGGTCCCAGGGGTCGTAGGCCTCCCAGTCGCCGCGGAAGACGGCCTCGTAGGTGCCGCCGCGGCCGTAGCCGTCGGGCTCCCAGCGCTCGAGGCTGCCGCTGTCGATCTGGGCGATGACGGTGGACGAGGCGCTGGCGCTGAGCGAGTCGGCGGCCGAGTTGCCGGCGTGCTGGCCGACGGCGCCGAGCTTGTCGTTGTGGATGCGCAGGCGGTCGGCGTAGCTGACGGGGGCGCGGGTGATGTGCAGGTCGTCGGTGGACTCCCAGAAGGACATGGCGAACTTTTGGGCGCGCAGCATGTTGGGGTGGGCGCGGGCGCGCACCTGCACGGGGGTCCAGAAGAGGTCGATGCAGGTCGGGTCGTGCAGCGCGGGCGGCTTGAACTCGCGGTTCTGGTCGAGGTAGTCGTGCGTCTCGCGCACCCAGCCCTGGGCGTCGGACGGCGACACGACGCCGCGGATGACGGCCACGCCGTAGCGGCGCAGGCGGTGGGCGAAGGCGTCGACGCGCACGGGGTCGTTGATGTCGGCGAAGTTGATGGACGGGATCAGCTCGGAGCCGCGCTTCTGGATGTCGGCGATCTCGGTCTTGAGCTGGGCGAGCAGGCGGTGCCACGAGGCCTCGACGGCGGCCTCGTGGCCGGCAATCAGGCGCTTCTTGACGCCGGCGAAGCGCGAGGGCAGCGGGATGGGCTCGGCGCCGTAGAAGGAGACGACGGGGGGCTCCATGTCGCGGGGGAAGACCTTGCGGCTGGCAGCTGCAGCAGCAGTCGAGGCGGACGACGGCGACGCCAGCGCGGGCGAGGCGAGGTGCGAGGCGCTGGGCGTGGCCGAGGTCGATGTTGATGTCGTCGTTGAGTTTGTGGTTGTGGTCGTGATGGTGGCCGCGGCGTGGAGTGTGGGCGAGACGGAGGTGGCCCGGGACACGGCGGCAGACGACGGCGGGGTCGTCTTAATAATTCTGGCCGACGTCCTGCGCGAGGCGACACCACCACCACCGCCGCCAACACTCGATGGGCCTGACGCGGTGCGGGAGACAGTCCGGCGGCCCTTGGGCTTCTTCCCCAGACTCGCCTTGGGGCTGCTGTTGGTCGTGGCCGTGGCCATGGTCATGGAGGTGCCGCTGCCGCTGCCGCTGCCGCTGCTCCTGCTCCTGGTGGTGGTGCCGCGCCTGCCACCACTGGTTGTTGCCGCCAGGGTTTCTGTTGCTGCTGTAGTCGTAGTCCCAGCAGGTGCGACTGCCTCCCCGTCTCCAGCTGCACCTGCCGCCCCTCCCCCGACACCCTCCAACGCGCCTTCCCCCTTTCCCTCTCCGCCCGCTGCCCCTTCCCCATCTGTGTTTGCAGGGGGCGCCTCAGTGGGGCCATCGGCCCAGCGGGCCAAGATCATCCGAGCTGCCGTGTTTTCTGTTGGCTGCCTGCCTCCAGGCAAGGGACGGCAGGGCAGGTACGGCACGGCAGGGTACCTTCCACGTTAGATGAGAGTCACAGTCTGAGGCCCTCACCTGACTGCTGCTGGATCCTCCGTCGACAATAACAGTAACAGCAACAACAACAACCAACAACCAAGACCCGGCCGATGGTGCTGCCGTCAGCCGGCAGCTAGCTTCTCGACCAGGACGATGCACTCTCGGTGTGCCTTGGACCGACCGACGGTCCTCGAATCAGAGTGGTGGTGAGCTGAGCCGTTCAGTCCAATCCGCTTCGAAGCAGACGCCCTCCCGGCCCCAATAACCCAATCCTCCTTGATATATCGCGCCCTCGACAGCCGCAGTTCCGGATTGAGCGAGCAATGGCACCCCGTGACCTTCCCAAAGAGGCGACGCGAGCACCGCCGGACGCAGCACACCGAGCAGTGTACCGACAGCGACAGCGACAGCGACAGGCGAGGGCGAGTTGTGTTGTCCCGGACGACTTGGAGCGTCTCTGAAGAGTCGAGGTGTCGAGAAGAAAAAAAGAGTCGCAGTGGCTGGTGTGCGTGGCTGGAGTCCAATTCCAAGTCCAAGTCCAAGTCCAAAACCCTTTCCAACATAGACACCTCAGCCCGAGTGTGTGTACCTCGGGGCATCGCGAAGCCTTTATCATCGACGCACAACGTGCCCACAATTTCTCTCCTTCGGCATCCCATCCCACGCTTCCCTCTCCCGGCGAGCGCGTCGTGTCAGCGTGGCCAACTGCTGCGGACCCAGGGCCGACAGCCTGGGCTGGCCATGCTGCTTCGCTTCTGGCCTGCTGCAATTGGGAGGGGGAAGGGCGTGGGAGAAGAGGGTCCGAAGACTCCGTCTGCGACGAGATAGATTGCCTCTCATTGCACGCGCATTGTGCCCGAATCGCCGGGTGAAAAGAGTCCAAGACCGGGGGTTGCGCAACTCGGGCGACACGGCTGCGACAGCCCATCTGCCCCTCCAGCCTCCGTCTGCGCTGCCCGCCGGGCCGCCAACCCGCACCGCGGCTAACATGCGGAATCTCGCTCTGCGCGCGGACTGGCCAGAGTCCAGAACACTGGGGAAGGCCTCTTCGGCCAGACAGGCCGTTTCTTCCTGCGCCCACACCCACATCCCTGTCTCTGCGAGCTGCGAGAGCCCGCCATCGACAAATCGGTGCAAGCCTGCGGGCCCCCTGTCGATGCCAGACGAGCTGTTGGGACACACGGGACACACGGGACACGGGAGACGAGACAGACCAGCCAGTCGGCTTTGGCTTGTTCTCTCTGGAGGCAATTCTGTTTCCCATGCACGTCTCCGACTGGCTAATGTTCGGCATCTCGCCCATCTTTCCCAGCTGCTCGTCGCCTTCGCCGCACCATATCAACCACGGTGACCCTGAGCTTCAGGATGCATTGCGCCGCCGTTCCAACTTGGCGACAAGATAGGCAGACTCTCGAACGACTGGCTGCTCTAAGTCGCAAAACCCGCCGGACCGCGCCTGATGTAGAAACACGCAATGAAGAAACGCATGTGACGGCCGCAGAGACGAAGGACGAGAAAACCTTTTCATCCTCCTTACTGACGTCTCACCTCTGCATTGATTGATAGCTCACGTCTGCTATTGCTCCTGCGACTGAAAGATGCGCTTTCGGATGCGAACATGACTGGTGCCTTCACGGCCTGAGACGGACCCGAAGAGCTTCAACACCGAGGGGGCTGCCGCACGAACGCTTGCAACGTAGCAGCTGGAGGGCACGCTAAGGGACGCGACACTGGACGAAGATGACGGCGCCCGGGAACCATCGCAGATGCACATGTTTGAGCTGGTGTGCAAGCAGGTCGCGAAGCATCTCCGACAAGCTGGGCATAGAGGTAGCAGCCGCTCCAACAACAAGCGACCGCAATTACAACAGCGACGGGCCAGAGGTACATTCGGGGCTGACTCCCCACGAGCCAAAAATGGTGTGTTTATTCAACGGCGGTACACACAGAAACAAACACCCGCCATAGAATCCAGTCGCCATTTTGGCTTTAGCTCCTGGTTTCACTGCCCGTGTTTCGTGCGGCCACACACACAAACACACCCACACACACACACCACCTGTTCGTGGCTTGGTTCTCTGCGGAGGAGGGGGTAACCAACCCATCCGGCGAAAAGACTCCGCGCGCCCAGGCTGACCCCAACGCGGCCAGAGGCTCCCACGCTCCGTCTCCCCCGAGCTGCCGTCCGCCAATGCGGAGCCCTTGTCCGGCCGCCACTTCTGCGCGGGGGAGACGCTGGCTCTCCCGCCAGCTCAGGAATGTGGGCTGGGCTCTTCCGCCAGGCTGGACTGGGGCTGGCAGGCCTGGGTCTGGGCCTGCTGATCTTGCGCTCTCTGGACTGACGGCTTACAGACTGACATGCCGTTTCCCGATCAGAGGACCGCTGATGTTGCGATCAGAATGGCGGCTAGAGTCGAGCCCTTGGGTCAGATGTCTCCGAACAGAGTGTCCGTCCGTCCAGTCGTTCGTCTTCTCAATACCACCTTGCCACCTCGCATCGCCCGCAGTCGTTACCGAAAAACGACGAACGAAAGGTCCTGAAACCCGATACTCAACTCCATTCTCGGCCGATCGGCGGACGCACGGTTGGTGTACCGTACCATTTCGCATCGCAATTGCTCGAGTAATCAGGCACCTGACTGGTGGAGGTGCAAAGTGTGTACGTGTCTGCATCCAGTGCATTAGATGAGGGTGGTTCTCGGACGCGTCCTATCACCGACGGCTTGGGATATGCATCGCGAAAATCTAGGCCGCGCAGATGGGGCGTTCCAAAAGACAAGCGAATGTGGGATGTATTGATGTTGTTTTTTCTAGGATTGGATGTACAACGACATCTGGTTTTATGCCTGATTTCTGACGTAATCCACAACTGCCTGGGTCGGTCCTGCCACATCGCGAGCCTCAAGGCAGAAACATCCCGTCTCGTCTCGTCTGGTCTAGTCTTTGTTCTGCTGCGGCAGCAGCAGCTGGACTTTGGCTTCTTCTCCCACCGCTTCAAGCCCCTTCTGTGCAGCGCTGCTAACCACGCCGACTTCGTTTGCCCATGCCGAGAAAAGTCCCGAGGGTGCCGGTTTGATGAATTGACAACAGGGTTGATGCCCCGGCGTCCCCTGCACCGACCGACAGCGTCGCACCCGAGACGGACAAACAGTCCCAAAAGGTAAACGAGCCCATCACGCTCCACCAGCTGTCAATAAACTTCTGCTTGAAACGGTTTTGGCGAGTCGGCCGTCGTCCCAGCAGGGGGCCCAGCAGGGCTCGACATAACTATAGACTTCAGGCACGAACCTTTGAGTGATCAGTCGACGGGTTGAGCCCAAACAGGGGCAGACATATACACTTTTTCATCTCGCCTAGAGAATACAGCAACTGGGTCTTGATTGCAACAATGGACTTTTCCTCTCCCCGCTCCCCGACCCTGCGACTGGGATCAGCCGTCGTCTCCTGTCATCTAATTCGCTTGATACACCGCAGCGCCCGTCAGGGTCGTCCCGCAGAGACCGAATCCAGATAGCCTCATCCCAGGGGCCATGGCGCGGGTTTCAGATGGCAAGAATCAGCCCTACTTTACCTCAGTCTGCCCTTGCTTGGCGCTCGAGTTTTAATCAACGTTAATTCGAATAGACTTTGGTGACGCTTCCCAAATCGTCGACTGATTGTCGCAGCCGTGACCGAACTTTCCGTGGACTCGACGGCCCAACCCAGAAAAAGATGTGTCTTACTCTGCCTCCACTCATGTCAACGAAACTCTAGAGTCCGTTCAAAAAGGACCTGGTCTCCCGCTCCCGTCAACCTTAGTTGTGAACATGGGGCCAACGGGTAGTTGTTCTGGCAGCACACCGGGCCATCTCTAATTTGTTTCTCCATCTGTTCGGTAATCGTTGCAGCTATCGCGTCCGCTCTCTACAATCCATCTTTTGATCGTTTCGTGTGTATTTTCTCTCTGATTCAACGTCCGCCAAGATGAACCGCACCGCGGAACGCCCGGTCTCGGCCGACCTCGCCGGCAGCATTTACCTCATCACGTCCGACGGCAAGACGCTGAAGTTACCGATGCCCAGCAACTCGCCCTCGGATCCTCTGAACTGGAGCCTGCGTAAGCGTCTCGTCGCCATGAGCGTGCTGACGCTATACTCGATTGTGTCCATGCAGGAGACGCAGGCGGCCAGTCTCCTGTACCGTTCTATCGCTGCCGAGTTCAATGCCGAGGTGGGTCGTCGACTTCATGATACCGTACTCTACTCACACGTCGCAGCAAACCGACAGATACCCTTTGAATATTCTCGTCTCGACGCCCAGCACAATCTTTCTCGGTCTCGGTGCCTTCTTTTGGATCCCACTATCAGTGGCGCTGGGAAGGCGGCCGGTCTTCCTTCTCGCGTCGTGCTGCTTGACCCTCGCCACGGCGCTGGCGGCCCACGCTTCCGGCTTCTACCAGCTGCTCGGAGCGCTGAGCCTGCAAGGCTTCTCGGCAGGCTTGAGCCTGAGCGCCGTACGTGCCTTTCATGGATACCGTGTCGGGCTTTGGAGACTAACTCGTGATAGGCGATTCTCATGGTCATTGACCTCACCTTTATTGACGAGCGGCCAAACGCTCTGGGCTTCTTCTGGAGCGTGGGATGCGGCGGCGGCCTGCTTTCACTGCCCCTGGTCACCGCACTCGCCGAGGCCGGCTGGCGGGCATACTACACCGCCTGGGTCGTGCCTTGTCTCGCCTTGCTCGTCTGTGTCTTCTTCTTCTTCCCCGAGACGTACTTCATCCGGCCGGCCGTCGCCTTTGACGGCCACGTCCTGGTGCAGGGTGGCTCGGAGAAGATCCAGATGTACGACGACTGGGAGCAGCTGCCCGGCGGAAAGGCCGCCGCCGCCGCCGCCGACGCGCCCCCCGTCGAGACCATGTGGTCGAGCATGGTCCGGCAGTGGGGAATCCGGAAGCGCGGCGCAGGCTTCAGGGAGATGTGGAACTGCTACCTGCAGACGATGCTCTGCGCGTGCAACCCGCTCGTCTTCTGGGTCGCCATCCTCAACGCCCTCAACTTCGGCGCCATGATCTTCATCGGCGAGACGTACGCCGTGGTCATGTCGCAGCCGCCCTACAACCTCCCCGAGCGCGTCATCGCTCTCGTCAACCCCGTCTCGTCCATCGGGTCGTTCCTCGCGTGGCCCGTGTCGACCATCCTGACCTCCCGCGTCGCCCGCCGTCTGACGCTGCGCAACGGTGGCATTCGGGATGCCGAGCACTATCTCATCGCCTTCCTGCCCGCCGTCCTCACCGGCGCCGGCAGCGTGTTCCTGTACGGCCTCACCGTGCACTACAAGTGGAGCTTCATCTGGATCTTCGTGGCGTACCTGTCCAACGCCTTCAGCGCCGCCGCGTACGGCATCGCGTCGACGCTCTGGGTCACCGAGGCCTTTCCCCGCTGGGCCGCGCCGGCCATGATCATCGTCGGCGGCGCCGGGTACATGCTGAGCTTCGCGACGAGCCACGCCGTCACCCCGTGGCTCAAGTCGCAGGGCTATCTTGGCGCCAACTTTGAGCTCGGCGCCATCCTTCTCGTGGTGGGAGGCATTGCCGTGCCGCTCGCGTTCTGGGGTAAGAGCTTGCGGCAGTATATCCACGGGAAATGGGGCGTCTCGGAGGCCGGGGCGCTGCGTCCGCAGTGAACCGCGGACGGAAATAAAACATCTCTCTTTTGTATGGGCGGGGGGGTTGTTGGCACCCTCTGGACATTAAGCTTCAAATGCAGCAGCGCTGCGAGACAGAATCCGTAGCTTCGCGGCTCATCAACTGAGCCGACCTCGACCGTCAATGATAATCATAGTCTCTAAGCGCCGACATTACTGTGCATTGGTGCTACCTAAGGATCTGTCTGGTGCTAATGGGCCGTCATCTGCGACGCTAGCTAATTCTCATGTTGCTCCCAGGTCCTTATCCAGCGTCGTATGGTGATCAAACGTGGACAAAAGTCCGATCGGCGTCCATTCGCCGCCGACGAGGTTCCTAGCCATATTGAGAAATGCGTCTTCACGGACCCGTGACATCCCGCAAGATGGATGCAACAGCTGCGTGGATGCGTGCTGCACGGGCGAATCCTGCGTGTCCCGCCCCTCCCTGATGAACGTCTGCGTCTCCTCCGGCTCGGCGGTCAGATCGATCACCGCCGCGCCGATCTCGTCGAGGTCCTCTGAGGGTTCAGTTGCTTGGTTTACTTGAGACCAATGCAACGCCACGGCGCCAGTCCTACCCCCGGAAAGCTGACTGCTGCCATGGTCTTGAGGCGCCCGCTGCTGGAGCATCTCCGCATCTCGGCGGGCGACTTCTTCCATCTCAAGGTCGTGCACAAACACATTGCCGGAGCAATAATTGCCAAAGAGTGACTTAATGGTTATGTTATCCCTGCGCCAGTTGGTGGGGTTGACTGTGCAAGGCCAGACATCCAGGGGACGGAATGCCTGCACCAGATCGCAGAGCTCCGGGTAAGAAGAGTGCCGGGAGTAGGGAAACGTGATCGTCCTCGGCAATTTCTCAGTGGCGCCGGTTTCCGTGCCGTGGAGGCCGCCGTTGTGGACCTCTTTCTTCCGTCCGACCGACCGAAACGCGTCCATGATGGCTGCTTGCTGCTCCTTGAAAGATGAGATGTCGATATCCAGAGGCGTGTTGCGGCCCGTTTTCGCGGCGACTTCTAGTATTTGCCGAAGTTGCAGTTTCGCCTCTTGAGAAAGAGCTGCCTTTTCGTCGACCAAAGCCATGACGGCCTCGATGTCGCCGGCGGATAGGGGGCCTAGCTCCGCATCCCGCTCCAAGTCGTCTCCGCCGCCGCCAACGCCTACTTCGGCGATCTCGGCACCGTTGGCCAGGTGAGCGACCACCGGCTGGATGAAGACGACGTTGGAATTTTGTACCACGGAGCAATAGTTGCCTCTTTCGCAGCTGTGGAGACGGACGTGCTCATCTGGTGTCAGGCATCCCGGATGGGGGGTGTTGCCGCAAGCGTAGCCAGCCAACGCGGGTGCCTCTGGGCAAAGGTGGATGGATGAGCTGAAGCGGTCGTTGGATACCTTGCCTGTCAATGACGAGAAAATCCGCATCTTGTATTCGTCGACATGGATCCTGGACCTTAGTGCCTTGGACAAGGCGATCCACACCTGTTCGTAGCCGTAGGTCCATGCCTGGATGTGGAAGATGGTGTCGGCGGGGTACTGTGCGACCTTGCGCAGCAGCTCGGCTATTCCATCAGCCTTTGTTTGGAACGGCACGTTCTGGATAAAGGAGGTGTCGAGGTATATCTTGTCGAGCGTCTTGATGCCGGAGGTATACTCGACGACAGCCGGGTTTCTGGCGAGGGCGTTGACGAACCAGGGTTCGCTCCGGATGTCACCCGTGTAGAGGATAGCGTGATGGGCGTCCTCGATCAGGAACATCACGGAGCCGGGACAGTGGTTCGCGTCGAGCAAGGTGACCTGGATGTGACTCCCCGGCGCGAGCTCGAGGGTGGTTGGGGTGTCCAGGGGCAGCGGCTTGAGGAGGTTCCTGAGGTGCTTGTAGGTCTGGACACGCGCCTCGAGAATGCCTTTGGCGTAATTGATGCGACAAGGATACCGCTCGAGACGGAGGAGCATCTCCCGCGTGGCTGCGGAGCAGTAGACGAACGGGGAGCGCAGGCTCTCCAGCCCCGCGAGATGGTCGCTGTGCACATGGCTCAAGAAGCATGCGAGTGGTGGACGGCGGCCTGCGTGGTTCCGGAAGAAATCGACTGCGAACTGGTTAGCCTCTGGCTGGATTGCATGTGCCTGATGTTCGGAGGCAGCAAGACGACGTGCAGCCATCTTGCAGGCCTGGATGCTGCCATCATCCTCACGCTCTCTGCTTCGGCCGTGAACTCACTTCGTATGTCAGGAAACTCTGCGACAAGCCCGTTGAAGGTCGACATGGCGATGAGTTGTCATGATTCGATTCGGTTGTGAGATTTAGGCAGCAAAGGCACTGGGCCGATGGTCGACGTTTGAAGGTGAGCTCCGAACTGACGTGGCTGGTGAAGGAGGAAATGGGAAGGAGCCAAACGAGGAAGGAGAAAGCAATTCCGTGACGGATTTGATCGCGGGCAGGTGGTGCCGGCTGGCGCAGCATCCGGCCCTTGGTCACTGGCTTGATGACATAAGCTGAATTTCGGTAGGACCCACAATCACGGCTCCGATAATACGGGCCGGACTCCGGAGAGCCGGAACTTTATTGTAAGGCTTCCGCACCGACTTCTTCACTCTCTTGTCCATCGATACAATATGAAGCATAAAAGGCAATGCCATGAAAAGGCGAAGTTATCGGGCCACCGGAAGACATAGATGGAAGAAGTTCAACGGGGAGAAGCAGCCAGCATCCAATCTTTTTGGGCAGTCAGTGATGGACGTATGAAAGTGCTCTGTCAGCGACAACTTGAATCCTTTGGATCATCTACCTCTCGATTGCATCAACGGAAGAATACTTTGGAACCGGGTATCGTGTCCTACATGATCTGAACAGGGTTGAGTTTGCCTGACTACGAGGATTCGCGATCTCTCTTTACTTTCTCGGATCTCCTAAACTCAAAATACGGTAGGGCTGATGCAACTTCTTTACCTCGGTCATCTGCTTTTGATGAACATTTTCTGCCGGGACAGCGGTAAAAACATTGACTTACTGCCGTTTTGAGGCTGTTATGGTGTCCCACCGCGAAGAGTCGTCTTTCAAAACCCAGTGTCGTCATGGGATGTGGGGTGTCGTGTCGAGAATTCAGGGTATACAGAAATTTGTATCGTTCACAAGTATGTCCATGGCGCGAACATAGGTTGTTCTCGTAGGTTCTGGATTCTCTCCTGAGCTTGATGAACAATGCCTTGACGATTACCGTGATTCTTTCAGAGCCCCAATGACAGAGTTGATCTGGATGCGATAGCTACAATCCACAGGCAGGTATGGACGTCGAAAATCAATGACTCGTATGCAAAATACCTGATTCGGGTTCATCGTGACTTTCACCATTCGAGCCGGGACATGGGCTCAGCTCAGAGAGATCAACTGGTTGGCTTAGTATATTGCGTTGTTCACTGCGTATATCACACTTTATCCGAGATGTGATTTGGTATCCAAGCAGTGTTTATAGCAGAAAAGCTGGTTCATCTTTCTGGCAGCCGACGAAATCACAAAATACTGTTCGGACAGCACAAAGACTCCGTGACACAACGGTCACTGGATGCCCCACTTTCCGGAATCCGCAAGACAACAACAACACCAGTCTCTAATTGGCCTCGTCCTTGACTTCGATATGGGTCAAATCTTGAAAAGGTGACAGTAAGGGTCGCTGCGCCACCTGGGCTGCTTGAACCCCGTTTGGCTGTTGATGCCGAGTGCGTCTGTTGCATCGCAGCTGTCAGATCCACAAGGTACCATCCGGAAGCCCAGGGGAGGACTGCCCCCCCTCAGATTTGAGTGTGTGAGATTTCTGGTGCCAAAGCTGAACATATGATTATCAAGCGCGAATCATCCTTGCACACTTGTAGGATCAAATTCTCTCTGGACAGTTACATTTCTTGACTCTTTTAGGATAAGAAACCTGGCAACTGTTTTGTGGTCATCAAATAAGGTATGTATAAAAGCAGGCTAAAGCTTGCCTCACAGAAATCGTAACCCAAAAGAGGCCGTCAGAGTTACGAGTGTTGTGAAAGCCTTCACAGAAAAACAGAAACAGCAGCAAACCAACATACAAAGAATACTTACCGTATCAAGCGAGCCAGGTCTGAGCCTCCCACTGACCCAGAAGCTCACTGACTTCTGAAATAGGAAATAAATCGTTTTATTGAGTCGAAAATCATCCGGGGTGCAGCCGAATTAGGCAGTGCATGTTTTTTCAATCAAGGGGCTCGAAGTGACATTCGGAGCGGCCTGTCACCGCAGCGGGGTGACAACCGACTGGACTGAGGAGAGCACCTCTATCCATTTTATCATGACAGGAACACCTCCGCTGATCCGGAGGTCGATGCTCACGGCCATCTTCCTGCAAGGATATACAATGTGTTCGTGAAGGTTGGGACATAGCCCAGGATCATTGTCAACAGTGGTGGCATCTACTTTTTCCGGACGAATAACATTCTCAGCAGACTGAGTTCGCAATGTGGGATCCAGGTGCTTTGATGCTTGAGCGGGCCGAGGTCCTAGCCCCTGTGGAGTTGGTCGGGAGACCAATCGACCACACAATTCGCTCAAGTTGATCAACAAACTCACAGGGGCCAAGAGGCCTTACTGTGCATGTCCATCCATACTTCTCTCAGTACTTTCCGAAGACGTTCTAGGCATATTGTGTCACATTGAGAATAAGAAAATGATCCTGGGACATCGCCGACACATCTCACAGTGAAATTGATACCGAGAAACAACTTGCCAAAAGCCACGAATTGGTGTCCCTGCCCGTAGTGTAAAGAATACATGAGCAGGGCTTTCCATAATAGGTAGTTTGTATGACTCGTTAGAAGCTCCTTGGCAGGCGAGGGTTACTTATCTGATTTCCTGGCAAGGCCAGTTTTCTGTGATTGCTGGAAGTCCACAACCGGTTTTGGCCCAGTGATGTTGCACTGCATCAGCATACCCTTGATATTGTCCGAGCGAGAGACCCATGGGACAAACAGGCATCTCTCAGTTTTTGGTATGAAAAGAAGGGAGTCCAGCTGCACAGATCTCCTGCACCTTTGTATTCTGAAGGGCATTCTCACACATCAGGCTCATCGTATTTCTTTTTGTAGCGATGGACACCGCCGGTGTCATGGTTCACGCCAACCAGGCTGCCCGGGACTATTCAGATCCAGGGCTCAACACGGCACAGTACAGAGCCCTCGGTATCAATGCAGCGTTCATCATCTTCATTACAATTGTCATGAGTGTTCGAAAGTGGACAAGACTGACCATTACAAAGGTAGTCGGTTCAGACGACGGTACGTCATTCGAAGGTCTGTAAAACCACCACGTAATATTGGCTAATTTTTATCCAACAGTCATAATGGCTTTTGGCACGGTGAGAGCACCGGTCCAGCCGCACACAAATACGGCGTACTAAAAGAAGCTGACATACCCTCACAGCTTACAACCATCAGCCTGTCCATTGCAATAATGATCTCCGTAGTTCGTGGGATTGGAAAAACCAGTAGGTATTTACCTGATTTTCTCGAGTGAGAGCACGAGCTGTATTGGTTGACAAAAGCGTAGGAGCTGAAATTCTTCTGGAAGCTTGGCAGCCCATGTTGCTGGTGAGTAACCCATTCTACGAAGCTTTATAGGTGAACACATTCGACTTACGGAAATGCAAAACAGGCATTCTGGGTCTCCCGAATTCTGTATGCTGTCTCGATGCTGTTGGTCAAAGTGGCCCTGCTATTATTTTACTTGCGACTTGATAATCGGCCCCCGATGCGATGGACGGTATTCGGCTTGATGTTCCTGGTTGTGGGAATGGCCATAGCCCACATGGTGATATCTATCGCCGAATGCAGCCCTCCAGAAGTTTTCTGGACCTCGAAAGGAGATCGGCAAATTTACATGCTTCAATGTATGAGCCCGACTGCGCAGCAGGCCTTCTGGGACGTTGCGGGAATCACCGTCATCATTACAGACATTTGCCTCTGGGCATGCCCAATACCAATGATCTGGGGCCTCCAGTTACCTAAGGTATTGTCACGGTTGTTGTTCTGGAAATTGTGGAAGTAAATGCTAACCATACACTCAAGAGGCAGAAATGGGCAGTCTCAGCCGTTTTTGCCTTAGGAATAATCTCCGTTGCTGGTGAGTATCAAGTCCTCGACAGCACCCTGTTCCCGGTGCCTGTGCTGAGTCAGTCTTTCAGCTGGATGCGTCCGCTTCTACTACGTTCGCCGACTTGCGAACGAGCCTGAGCTCTACCGACAACTCGCAGACTCACTGATATGGTATGCACTGGAGCTTTACATTGCCATTTTCTGCGGGTGCTCATCTGCATTGAAAACATTTTTCAAGCGATACTTTCCTTCCTTGCTGGGCTCTTCTTCCTCAAGAACGAAATACCCGCTGGGAAGTCACGGGGATAATAGAACGAAGACAATCGACTCTCACCCACTGGCCAACCTGTCGAGCAAATTGTCGGGAAATCAGACCACCATATCATCAGCCGGTCGAAGGGGAAGATTTAACACCGACGCTCATACAAGATCTTTGAACAACAGCGAGGAGGCAATTATATCAAGTGACCGGGGCATTCATATGAAGACAGAGTTGCAACAGGAAGTTGCCAGGCCGTCGACAGAGGTGGAAGACAAGAACCAGGACCAAGATGGAAAGGTCAAAGCCCGAACCCGTTCGTTTGTAAGATGAAAACGAAACCCACTCATGACGTCGCCGGCCAGTAGTAAGTTGTAGAGAAAAGCTACAGAGCTTGCAGAATGCGGAAGTAAACCGGAATGGGATCCGTGCAAATTCTAGTTGCTAAGACAAGGCCAATGTTATGGACAGCTAGGATACATCATGTTATAGATCACGACGCAATACCTGCCGGAGTCTCGACAGCCCCATCCGCAGACTTGAATTTCCCTGGTCCCAGACAGTGAGTTCCTGCCACGTCAACTTCTCCTGCTCGGAGCATCTCCAGATTCATCATTTCTCTCCTTTGCTTTTCTTCAACTGTGAGATCGCTCTTCGCTGACTCAATTTTGATCATGGCGTATAGAACGATTGCAGCGCCAGCAGCACCAACAGCAGTAAAGAACGCCATCTGATAGCTTCTCTTCAGGCCCAAGTGACTTGTTTGATGAACCACGATGTCTGCCATGCCCAACCAGAAACTGATGCCGAGAAAAAGAAGACTATTGATAACAGCGCCAGGCAGGCCCTGATGTCGTTCAGGCAGGGCCGTGGTCATGTAAACATTGCTGACCGTGAATGAAATGTCGATGCCAATCGTAGCACAGATCATGGCCGGAAATGTGTAAGCCCAGTAGTTTGGCCTTTCCGGAAGAATGGCAAACAATAGAACACAAAGGAGGTTCCCGCAACCCGATATAAGGAGGAGAATTCTACCAGGCAGCAAATGAAGAGTAAAGCCGCCAACTACCCCAATAAGAAGACCACCGACAATCATCGGGACGTACCAAACCGCTGTAAGCAGCGGCGATATGTGAAGTACCAGCTCAAGATAGAAGCTGGAGTAAAAGAGGTAAAGTCCAAAGGCTCCGTAAGTAAGCCATAAGGCCAGAACCAAACGTTTCATATATCTGGGGGCGAACAAATCTGACGGAAGGAGTGGGTTGGTGGCAACGTGATTCTCGACGTAGAACCCAGCTGCCAAGCACAGAAGTCCAGCAATCAAGGTGACCAGAATTTGGGGGCTTCTCCAACCAGCGGGTATCTGGGAGCTGTCCGTAAGAGCGTAGGTAACCAGCGAAAGACCGGGGACAATAGTGAAAGTTCCCCACCAATCCATTTGAACGTGTCGTTTGTTGTCGTAATCGTAGGGAATGGCTAAGAGGGAGGTGACGACAAGAGCGGCGAGAATGAGTGAGCCGATCCAAAAGTACCACCTCCAAGACAGATAATGACTGCTCAGGCCTCCAATGAAGATTCCGAAGAAGAAGCCGACAGGCGCAAAAGAGCCGTAGAGGGCGAAAATGAGGTTCTTGCGGGGACCTGGTCGATATGTCTTCCCAAGAAGCATAACTCCTGCGGGTAAAACGGCAGAAACTCCCAGGCCTTTCATAGCGCGGCATGCTATAAGCATTACATAGTTCTTGCTGAAACCGGAGACTAATGTCCAAACAAAGAACCAAGCGAGTCCAGCGTTGAAGACGACATAGCCGCCAAACCGTTCGCTCAGACGACCAAAGGGGAGCAAGCAAGCCCCGGCGACGAGGGAGAAGACACTCGAAGGCCAAGTTTGCGACTCTCGCGGTATTTCTAGCTCGATGGCAAGTTGTGGTAAAATGATGTGGAAGCCGCTAACAAGATACTCCTAGAAGATTCGGTTTAGCCACCTGCACAAAAGAAACATCGGCAGACAACGATGCCGAATCTGAGGTTGTCCCACGGATGACCTACCCCCATAAACATAAGACCAAGAAGTGAAGAGCAAAACCCAATTTCGGACCACCGAGACTTGAAAACTTCGGGACGCTGTCGTCCGAGACGTTCGACGTCTATTTCTGAGTCGCGGCTCTCTATGTCGCCTCGCTGATTGGGGGCGTTGGTCAGCCATGGTCGGGAGTAGAGCGCCGGAGAAGATCGGTCATCAAGCAGTCATGAAAGGTAGTCAAGCAGAGAAGATTGGAAACACCAGAGTGAAACGGTCAAGAAAAGAATGAGAGTTGTAGGAGAATTGGTTATGTTATGGTGTCTCTCTTATTGGAAAAACCCCCTCGCCATGACGAGCATAATAGTGGATCTCGTAATGAGGAGAGATCTATTAAGCAGACGCCTCAAGTGTGGTCATGTAGGGAAAAGCGCCAGCTGCGGATCCGCAAGGCCAGACACATCCAAAGAGGTCAATTCCGTTGAGCCCAGATCACTGACATATTCGTGCAGACAGCAACCCGCCGAGACGCTAAACCGAGAAGGGCTCGTCGGTGCGCTCCGGTCCTTATGGTCTCCACACTGCTTCCCTTTTTGTTCATCAATTGCGCCCCATCTTCAACTTTTCATGTTGTCGGAGATTTGTTCGTGTCACCGACGAAACAGCCGAAGAGCCCAGTAGATCTTTCAAGTTCAAGCAAGGCTATGCCGCCAATAACTCGCTCACGCGATGGCTGCACGAACTGCAGGCGGCGTAAGCGGAAATGTGACGAGGGGCGTCCTGTATGCGGCCCTTGCAAGCATCGCGGAATCAGATGCGAGGGCTACGTCAAACCGTTGCGGTGGGTGAACGAAGCTGCGTCGCCCACTCTCACACGGCCGTCGGATTCTGGAAGTGAAAACGGGAAAGTCGAATCCACCATTGCGATAAATTTCGGGGCCTCGTCTCTCGTGGCAAGCGAAACAAACGAACGCACAACACGATCTGATGTGCCTAAGAAAGACTACGAGCTGTTTGAGACATGTGCGAGTGCCCATACTTTAAACTCACGTCAGGTTCAACTTGAGCCGCACTGACCTCACATATCTCTGCCTAGTCCTCAGGTCGGCTCTGTGCAAGCTTTACAATACTGAAACGCAATCCTGGATTCGATCCATCTTTGAAGAGTTAGCGTCGGAAAGTGACTCTCTAGTCGCCATCTGCATTGCCCTTCAAGGGTACGTGGATGACGGATGCGATCAGCTGTCCGTCTCATCGATGGAGCACTTCGACTTTGCTCTTGGTAGCTTCCGAGGTGAACTAGCCTGCCAGCAAGGAGACATAAAAGCGTCGACCGCATGCGCCGGGCTGGTCATTTGTTCCTTCTGCGTAAGCTCCCCTCTCGACAAGTCTTTCTGGTCACCGCGGCCTTCGTTCAATCTGAATCCCGACATCGTCCTCTACTCTGTTTCAAATATTGACGTAGAGACTGATTGATTTCGCAGCTCCTTCAAGCCCGCCCTTTTACCATGTACGTCAGATCAATGGCGAACCTCTACAATCTCGAAGCGAAAAAGCATCTGCTAGAACCAGGCCCAGGACGTCATTTGCCATCACTGCACATTCTAGAGTGCATGTGCGTAATGGACTTGCCTTCTTACGTTTTGGGTCGAGTGAGTCCATCAATAGGGCTGTGGAAGCGTTTTCGCAAAGCCCAGGATAGCTGGGCGGGAGGCCGACTTCGCGGCGTGGACGTCGGTTCTGGGCTGCCGAGATCTCTTCTTGACATTTTCAGCGACATATTCGATGTACACCCCGACGACTTTGAATATCAACTCTGGACGTGGCCAGGAGAGGTGGGTGAGTCCATTCAGTGTCATCTCTGGGAATGCTGGAGGTTCGCCGGGATTCTGGATATCCGCCGAAGGTGTCAACTGCAAGAGGGGTGGAGAACCAATGACAACAACAGGAGAAAAGCACCGAATACGACAGTCCATGCGGCGCTCATCATGTGTCGTCTAATGGCTTCGATGGATGCAATCTACAAACACATCCAACTTGGCCAAGAAAACGACAAGTATTCACTGATTCACAATGGGCTGGTGTTCCCTCTCACAACAGCTAGTTTGGAGGTGGAGCTGATGACAGAAAACCCAAATTGGAAGGGAACTCTCGATGCATTCCGCGAGCATTTGACGAAGAGGGATTCGTTCAACTTTACAAAGGTCTTGTTTGAGTTGCTTGACGAGGTCTGGGCTCAAGGAATACCGTTCATTGATATTGACAAGGCAGCGCACAAGAGAGGTGTGGAAATCGTCGTGTTTTGAGTGTGTACGATCATTGATCTTTTGCAGCGATGTAAATCACTAAAACGAACTGACTCTACCCGAAGAGCTCTTTTGCGCTATTCTATCTAGGCCAATACGCATATTTCGAACGAACGAACAGAGTGGTTTGGTTAAAATCCCCATTAAGACGACTGGAACATGGAGGCCTTTCCTTAACCGCTACTAAACGCTTAGAAACCATTCATCGTGTCTGCATAGGCGTCTAATAAAATTTGAATGGTCGTTGAAGATACTGCGGTTAAGAATAAGACGACTGACCGGATAGGGCTCAGGCGGTATATTCGGATTCATGCTACTTGAATCTTAATTTTGGGGGCAAAGAAGAAAGACAGAAACTCATCATACTCCATCGATGTTGCTGTTCATCGGTCGGTGTATCAAGCAATACCTTCAGGTTGGCGGACTGAGAAGTTTGTGCAAGCTTCGTCGACCAACAGCGGGTGCTGGTCGCTCCCTCAGTCCCCAGTGCCGTAAACGATGGTGCAGGAGTTCGTCATTTGCTGATTTTAGTATCATCTTGTAATAGCTCCGCTGTGAATCAGGTCTGGAGAAGAAGCCAACGATAGTCCAGCTGACGCCACGCGCCGTTAAGGTCTAACTCAAAGACAAGACTGCTTAGATCGAATGGCCAAGTGCAGCAGAATGCCAAGGTTATGATAGGTTTGAGTCGCGAAGTGGAAGACCAGGAACAATGACACTTGGCCAAGAACTCCGCAAACTCACTGACGGGCGCCTTTGCAAAGTTGGTTCGGTGACCAAGGCCCCTGCCAATCAACAGGAAACAAGTGCCTAGCGTTCCTCAGTAAGATCATCAGGCCTCCGAATCTCAAAGGTAGAAAGTCTCGCGGTGTCGCGGAGTAAGGAAAAAGTGAAAGTAGAAGCAGCCATATGACGAGCAATGCAATTCCGTGAATACAAAAGATGCTGCCAAGTTCTGCGTTGTATGAGAAGTCAGTCGACGGTATGGACAGCCTGTCATTGCTCCTCGCAGAGGGACAACCGTCTGACAGCACCGACTGCCGGCAGGTTTACAGGGGATAGATAGCGTCGGCTAGAACAGCTTCCGAACGCAAAGTAACATCGATTGCACAAGTCAGCTACTGTGTATGTACCATTGCGTCAAGCGGTCAGTGTCAAGTTTGCCCAGAGGCTTGATTCAACGCGCCCTCAGGAGGGGCGACAGAGGCTTGGCTCGCCATTGCGATGCAGCAGAGAGGGTGATCATCGAGGGAGGGGTAGGCGGCTCGACATGACCGGTCTCGTCGTGAGCGCAAATCATGGCTCGGGTCGACTATCAGACTCGTGAAGCTCTTGGCCAGGCTGTGTCTGTCGGAAGTGTTCGTTTGTTCCTGCCATGATGTCTTTGACCACGGCCGACAGTCAGCATCACGACGCGAGAAGACATGAGGAAACCTGCGGCAGGAAAAAGCACAGCGGGAAAGAAACAGTGCGTGTTTGTGCTGGCGGCCAAGAAACGAATGCTACGAGTTCTGCGACGTCCCCTGAGTCGAGTCAAAGCGGCCTTACTCCCGCGCGGGACGACAGGAGTTCACACAACGGCTTGTCCACACCAACGGCCGATGGCGGCCATGAGAAGCTGGAAACACGGTGAGCCGGGTGGGGTTGCCCCGCCCGACGTGATTACGAGAAGGATTTCGCGAGGGAGAGGCGACAGGGAAAGATCAAGCGAGGTCGTATCAACCGCACACGTGCTCCGTCTGACCTTCCATTTGAAGCTCTTGATGCGCCACCAGCACAATGGCGTAGAGACCTTTTCACTGTGACGGTCAAATAGAATTCCAGGCCCCTCTTTTGCCTGACTCTTGGCCTGTCGCCGGCGCCAGAAGAGAAGCAAATCCGGCGCCATATCCCACTGAGTTTGGCCATGTCTGTCAGGACGGCTAAACTTTCCCCTCGTTGGAAAACTCGTCTGATCCTTCCATCATCTCGCTTAATCTTTGCCCGAAAATCCCTCGTTTGCCCCTGTTTTTGCTCAGAGTTTTTGCCAATCTCCGGCTCATCTTGCTTTTTGTCTCGCGTCCACCTTCCCCCTCCCTCGAGTTCGTCCACATCCCGCTCCTCGATCAACACCCAGAGCTCCTTGGAATCGTCTCCTAAACCGCCAAGCCTGCATCATGTGCTGTCCGTTGGTTTCTGAGGCTGACCTGGACTGCTACTCAGCGGGGCTTCACTCCACACACACCGCAAGATGCCTGCTTGTTTAAGCTTCTCCAGCCGCCTGCCGGGTCCATTCCACAACACCCGAGCTTATCAGATCGCATCAGAGATTATCATTCCAGCAATATAATGTCCGTTGAATCGTGGCAGTGCAAGATCAGCCGGGGCCCAAGACCTTTTGCTTTTTTGCCGCTCCGTTGGGGAGTGGAGAGCTGTGTCTCTTGCGAGAGAAGACATGAGGTTGGATGCAAGTCAAGCTTGCAGGAGGGAGGCCGGAGAAAGCTGCCCTCTGGAGACGTGCAGAAGCATTCATAATGCTTGGCCGCCGCCTCTTCGGCTCGTCTTGCTCGAGCTCGACAGCACTTTCTCTTTCCCCCCCCTTCCCACCTGCGGCCATACATGATTTCTCTTCATGATGGCTGACAGCTTTCTCAGCCCCAACCCCACACATCCGGACTCCCGTCCGCGGGCCGTCAGCGATGCCGACACCGTCATCCCAGACACCACCAACCCCTTCCTGACGCCGTCGGGCACGACTGCTGCCCCCAGCGCTGCCCCCAGCTTTGTTCTCGAGGATCCAGACTCTGCCCTGCACCCAGACCCCGGCACCGAGCGTGACTTTCGCGTCGAGAACAACCCATTCGCGTTTTCCCCTGGCCAGCTCAACAAGCTGCTCAACCCCAAATCCCTCTCCGCATTCAGGGCGCTCGGCGGTCTCCAGGGCATTGCCCGAGGCATCCAGACCGATGTGCGCAGTGGACTGAGTGTCGACGAGACGGCCGTCAAGTCAACCATCACCTTCAGCGAGGCCGTCGAGTCCTCCGTCGACTCCAAGCACCACGCCGCGGAAAGACACACAGCCTCCGCAACGACACCGTTTTCCGACCGCACACGCGTCTTCGGTCGCAATGTCCTCCCCCCGAAGAAGTCCAAGTCGATTTGGCAGCTCATGTACGTTGAGCTCAGCGAAAAGGTCATCATCCTGTTGACCGTTGCCGGCATCATCTCCCTAGCCCTCGGTCTGTACGAAACCCTCGGCGTAGAACGACCTGAAGGCGCGCCTCCATCTGTGGAATGGGTAGAAGGCGTCGCCATCTGCGCCGCTGTCATCATCGTCGTCGTCGTCGGGTCTCACAACAACTGGCAGAAGGAGAAGGCATTTGTCCGACTCAACACCAAGAAGGACGATCGCCAGGTCAAGGTGATTCGTTCAGGAAAGTCCATCATGATAAATGTGAACGAGATTCTGGTGGGAGAGGTGCTTCACTTGGAGCCAGGAGACATGGTGCCGGCCGATGGCATTCTGATTGAGGGCCACGACGTGAAGTGCGACGAGTCTTCGGCAACAGGAGAGTCGGACGTGCTCAAAAAGACGTCCGGCGACCAGGTCATGAAGCTTCTCGACTCGAAGCACAGCAACCTCGACGATCTCGACCCGTTCGTGATCTCCGGCGCCAAAGTATTGGAGGGTAGGTGGGCAACAATCACCCCGGCGGACCAGAAGCTGACGAACTCCAGGCATGGGCACGTATGTGTGCACGTCCGTAGGAGTCCACAGCAGTTTCGGCAAGATCATGATGTCCGTTCGCTACGATGTCGAGGCCACTCCCCTGCAGAAGAAGCTGGAGGGTCTCGCGGTCGCCATTGCCAAGCTTGGTGGTGGTGCATCTGCCCTGATGTTCTTCATCTTGCTTTTCCGATTCATCGCTACTCTTCCCCATGACGACCGACTGCCAGCCGATAAGGCATCGACGTTTATGGATCTGCTCGTTGTTGCCATTGCCATTATCGCCGTGGCCGTTCCGGAGGGACTGCCACTCGCCGTGACACTTGCCCTTGCGTTTGCAACCACGAAGCTGCTGAAGGAGAACAACCTGGTCCGAGTGCTTCGTGCGTGCGAGACTATGGGCAATGCAACGACCATCTGCTCCGACAAGACGGGAACGTTGGTAAGTTCTCTTAAGAAAGGCCTCACAACTGACCAGCTGCTGACAAGATACTAGACCACGAATAAGATGACCGTTGTGGCTGGCACTTTCTCGACCACCAGTTTCACTTCCATTTCCCAGTCGGATAACGAGAAGACTGTGGATCATCCTGTTCATGTTTCTGCATGGGCTGCGGGTATCCCGAAGCCGACCAAGGAGCTCATTGTTCAGTCCATTGCCGTAAACTCGACGGCTTTCGAGGGTCAAGAGGAGGGACAGTCGACTTTCATTGGGTCCAAAACCGAAACTGCTCTTCTTCATCTCGCCAAAGACCACTTGGGCCTTCAATCACTAGCCGAGGCACGCGCCAACGAGCACGTCGTACAGATGCTTCCTTTCGATTCAAGCAGGAAGTGCATGGCCGCAGTCGTAAAGCTTCGCGATTCGACCAAGGGATATCGCCTATTGGTAAAGGGCGCCTCCGAGATTCTGCTTGGGTACTGCTCCGCACAAGCCGACCTCGAGACTCTGTCTGAAGAGCCATTGGAGGAGGCCCAGCGGAAGGCGCTGGAGGCCACCATCAACCAATACGCCAGTCGCTCTCTGCGCACGATCGGTCTCGTGTACAAGGACTACCCGCAGTGGCCTCCTGCCAACATGCCGTCAGAAGAAGGCCACGTCAAGCTCGAGTCGCTGCTGTCCGTTTCCGATCTCGTGTTTCTTGGAATTGTCGGCATTCAAGATCCCGTCCGACCGGGTGTTCCCGAAGCTGTCCGCCTAGCTAAGCACGCCGGTGTCACGGTTCGCATGGTTACTGGCGACAACATCGTTACGGCACAGGCAATTGCAACCGAGTGCGGCATCTACACCGGCGGCGATGGCGTGATTATGGAAGGCCCCGTCTTCCGCAAGCTTTCTGAGGACGACATGAATGCCACTCTTCCTAGGCTACAGGTCTTGGCTCGGTCATCTCCTGAAGACAAACGGATTCTGGTCACCAGGCTGAAAGCGCTAGGCGAGACCGTCGCTGTCACGGGAGATGGTACGAACGACGCCCCGGCCCTGAAAGCTGCTGATGTTGGGTTTTCTATGGGCATCTCTGGAACCGAAGTCGCCAAGGAGGCATCGGCGATTGTCTTGATGGACGATAATTTTACTTCCATTGTGACCGCTCTGAAATGGGGTCGTGCCGTCAACGACGCCGTCCAGAAGTTTCTGCAGGTAAGTAGCACCTCCCCGAGAGCATTCGGGGGTTCTGTGGTTTGCACTTATGGAATGATCGACTGACTTGTTCTTACCCAGTTCCAAATTACTGTCAACATTACAGCAGTCATGCTAGCTTTCATCACGGCTATGTACGACGACCACATGGAGCCCGTGTTGAAGGCTGTGCAGCTGTTATGGGTGAATCTCATCATGGACACGTTCGCCGCGCTTGCGCTTGCGACTGATCCGCCCACCGACAAGATTCTCGACCGGCCGCCCCAGCCCAAGAGTGCTCCCTTGATTACCATTAACGTGAGTCATTATTGTTGCTGTAGTCGAGACGTGTGTTCTGACGATAGGCTCTAGATGTGGAAGATGATTATTGGCCAAGCTATTTTCCAGCTTGTCATTACCATCATACTCTACTTTGCTGGCCCCGAGATTCTCAATTATGACAGAAACAGCGAAGACGAGATGCTTCAACTTGACACTATCATCTTCAACACCTTTGTCTGGATGCAAATCTTCAACGAATTCAACAACCGTCGCCTGGATAACAAGTTTAACATTCTCGAGGGTGTTCACCGGAACAAGTTCTTTATCTTTATCAACCTCTTGATGGTCGGTCTTCAAGTCGCGATTGTCTTTGTTGGTGGTCGTGTCTTTCAGATTAAGGAAGGAGGTCTCAACGGAGGCCAGTGGGCTATTTGCCTTATTGTGGCCCTCATGTCCTTGCCCTGGGGAGTGGTCGTGCGCATCTTCCCCGATGCCTGGTTTGACAGGGCTGCCCGTTTTGTGGGCAAGCCTTTCGTTATCGTCTACAGATGGCTCGCGAGCATCTTTTCTGCCATTGGGGGCTTGTTCAAGCGAAAGAAGCCCACAAAAGATACAGCGAGTGACGATATTCCCGCCACCGTCGTCGTTGCACCCCCGGAGGAGAAGGGCCGCTGAGAGACATTGAATCGGAGTTCCGGGAAGGCAACGGATACTCAAGTGTATACTTTGGATGCAAAGGAAAGCCAAAAAAAAAAAGCCTGAGAAACATGGACGAGTTGGAGGATGAGCCCCAGAGGCCAATGGTGACAGGCACGGGGGCATCGGGGCATGAGAAACTTTCATCAGTAGTTGAGCGTGCATGGCATCGGGAAAAGGGGTGCAAACAGCAAAATACCATCTGTCGTTACTACGAATATTAAAAATTATAACGTCATAAAAATTGTATACTTCAGTCAAAACCGCAACTCTGCCCATTAACATCGTCATTAACGCCCAGCGTCTGAAGTTAAGAGGAAATAATCAGTGCTCTGCGGATATCCGCAAAATACTACCGAGAATATCAGCAAGATATCTTTGGCGATACTCGAAGTGAACTGCTCCTTGTTGTCGGAGTGTCTCGTTTGCTATCTCAATAATCATTGGATGCAGTTCCTTCGGGGTGTTTAATATACGTTCGGCCTTGATGTCCATTTCGAGTGCATCAGGATCGGCGAGAGATGCGGCGAGACTTGCATTTCGTAACAGGCGGATGCAAAATTGTTCCAGGAGGTCGTTCGCCGTGAGAAAGCCCACTACCATCTCCAAAGACGTTGCGTCAGGCACCAATTTTTCAATCGGTGAAGCTTGACCCCTGATTTCTTTGCAGGTTGCTTCAGCAAGCTCGAGTTCGCGGATGATGACCTCTTCGGTTACAGCAAGGGGATTGCCAACTGGCGGCCTGTCGTATGCGACTTTGCGACGGAGCCACGAGTTGTAGAACATCGAAGACAGAATGACTGGGATGAGAACCACGTAACCCCACCATCTTGTGGCTGTGACCATGGAGGCTGCACCACCGACCAGGCTGCTGATCGAGCTGATGGAGGTGTAAATGTGTACATTCCGAGACCGTGTTCCGATCAGGTCTTTAGCAGGGCGATCTTGAAGTCGAGCTGCTCGAGCTGCAAGAGCTCGGTGTTGAGAGGCCCTGCGAAAGATATAGCCAGACCATACAGAACTAACAAGACCATAAAGTGCGATGGGGGCGTTTCCGAAATAGCCAGATAACAGATTACTGGCAAACCAAACCCGACGGTCTGCTCCGCCAATGGCCATATATGTGCCGATACTGATGACGAACGCGCCGAATCCACTGCAGATGTCGAGTCCGAAGCGATTCGTTATTTCGCTGCCAAGCTCCCGGAAGTTCAGGTCGAGGAGCACATCGACGTCCTGCGTCGGCTGGCCGGCTGCAACGCGTCCTGCTCTGTCGCTTTTCAAGCTGGCCCGTTCCCGGCGAAGGTACTCAACATTGTCCCAGCTGAGCATCGCATCCTTCAGGGCTAAGATCGAGACGACGAGGGCCAGCGGCCCGCCGAGTGCCATGAAGACGACGGCATAGATGGGCACAGGAATCTCATTCCACACGTTTGCTGCAAAGTCTCCGGCGTTGGCAAGCTCGAGGAGACCCATTGTGCTTAACAAGGTGTTCCTTAACTTGGAGGCATTTGGCGGCACCCAGCGTTCGCGACGCTTGACGAGGACGACTTCATCAGAGGTGTAGACGAATGGAAGTTTTATCGACATCGGGACGTCGGTGGTGTTCTCAAATGGCTTTTTGACGGTTTGCGTTCCATCCATACTGGTGGATTCCGTATTTCCTTCGATAGACAAGCTGCCATCGTGATATGGTTGTCCCGCAGATCCATTCGCTCCCTCCATTGGAAAGAGACGTCGAAATGAAACGGACAAAGTTGATGGATCAGATGTGAGACACACTCTTGAAATACGCTTCAAACCAAATTGGAAATGACAGTCAGGTTCGTACAGGAACTCGCCTGAAGAAGCAGAGAATGGAAGGGCCCGAAGAGAGTGAAAAGAGGAAGAGAACCCGCGAAATGTCACATGTCGATTGTTGGAGGACTGTGAAGGCACCAAGAGCCTGTGTGGGCGCGAACAGAAACCCTGGGGAAGCCGGAAAGAAATACCATGCCCACGCCCAGACCCTCGGCCCGAAATAATGGATCTAATAGTGCCGCGCAAGTCAAACGACGATCGGGACTCCATGGCCGGCAAGGTTCGAGCCGTCACGGATATCGGCACGGGAGGCAATATCAAAACACCCTAAAATAGGCGCCATAGGGCTGCAGCGGCCCACCCCAGCAGCCCACACTCTGTCACATCCGTCAAGGTCCGGATTTTGGGGCTCCGGGGTACAAACCGAGCACAAGGAGAGGGTTTCATGGAGAAGCACACACGGGTAGCTCGAGCTGGCCAGGGTGCAACAAGAGCCGATGAACCGGAAACGTTTGTCAATGAGAACCTAACCCCACGTGTGACCGGCACCACGTGTTACGAGCACGCCACTGAACTTTGCTAGCAAATGAAGCTTTCTTGTTCTAGTAGAATGTTCGTCTCTTACCTTGCTCCACATTAACAGCTGAAATTCTGCGCTACAAAGTGTATCTGAACTCCTTGTTCAACCGATCAGTCATGTCGCTGAACTCGACGTCCTTCAAATGTCCAAGCTCCCCGGCTTGTACGAGCTTATCGCGTCTCTTGTTCTCCCAGACGTAGTAGAATCGCAACATAAGAGTGAACACCATGGCCAAGCCACACGTGACAATGATTGCTGTCTTGGCGGGAATGTAGTCTGGGGCAGACTCTGCGGTAAAGGTCAGAGGGCCAATAATATTGCCGACACAGAAACAGATGAGAAGAGTTGCGTTCATGGTGACCTGTCAGGCTGCATTAGCATAATACGACCAAGCACAACCACGGTCCAAAATTACACACCTTTTTGGTGTGACCGGCATAGTTCGCACCAACCAAGGAGTACAACAGTGGGAGAGTTGCGCCGATGCAATTCGTCATGTAGTTCCCGATGAGTTTTCCAGCCTTGTTATCATCTGGCAGGAATGCCATGAGGGCCGCGCCAACGACTCCAGGAATTAGTAGGCAAATCACATTAACAGCGCGTTGATTGAAACGGCCGGCAATGTTTGTCGCGGCCAGGATCGACACAATGCTAACGGCACCGGAAGGAATCGAGAGCAGCGCGGTCTCCTTCGATGTGTATCCGAAACCCTTGATAATTGTCGCCTGGAAGGAGGAGACAGCACCGTTTGGAACGTTGGAGGCGATGGTGATGAGCGCCAACAGGTATGTCTGTGGATCGGTGAAGCATTCGATGAACTGTGGCCACTTGAAGTGCTTGTTCTCAACGCCTGTCTGATTCGCCCTCAGCCGCTCAATGGCCCACACCTTTTCCTCGGGAGACAGAAATTTCGCACTCATTGGGTTATCGGGGAGTACGAGAACCACAGTAATGCCCACGGCAACTGTGATCAGGCCGCAAATGAGAAACATGATCTGCCACGATGTGAAGCCAGAACTGTGGTAATGTTGGAAGCCGAAGGAGATGAGCGAGCCGACGATGGTACCGCCGCCTGTGCCGAGATACCAGATACCCATGCGAGGAGGTTGTTCTTGGCGTTTGTACCACTGTCAAGTTTAGCGGAGTAGGTAAGTAGAAGGGCCGGAGAAGGCATACCATGGTTGTAATGACGATCAAAGAGGGCGCGACTGCACTTTCAAAAACACCCAGGAGGACTCTCGTTACGACGAGGCCCGCCCAGTTGTGACAAGCCGATGTAACAGCCAATACCGTTCCCCATAAGCATACCATAACCCCGATGTACTTCGCGGTGGGATATCGCTGCATACCCCAAGCATGAGGAAACTCGAAGGCGAGGTAGCTAACGTAGAAGATCATGGCAAGCTGAGAGTATTGGTCTCCACTGATGCTAGTGTCCTCTTGCAGCCCCATCACGTTCGCATAGTTGATCAACGTCTTGTCGAGGTATTGGAGGATGTAGCATGCAAACATGAGCGGCACAATCCTCCAATCGATTTTGCGTTTCAGCCTCCGTTCATCATCGGCCGTCATCGGTTTGACTTCGCCGCATTGCCGCAGGAAGTCGAGAGCGGCGTCGGCGTTTGATACGTCCTTCACCTCGCCAACAATCGTTTCGGGCTGGCCATCGCGAGAGCTGGTGGCCTTTTCGATGTCGACCTTCTCTTGAGTATCCATCGCGGCTGGCTGCGAATGAGTGTATGGTTTCAGAGCTCATGGAGGAACCGAGAGACACACCTGGCTTAAATGGGTTGAACCCGACAGCGTTCTCTCATTACTCCGAGGTTTCGAACAACCCCGCGTTGATAACGCCTCTTCCATGACGCTCATCATAGATAGTCAAGGTGGGCACTATGTGCATACAGCAGATAATCCCGGTCGATAAGTTGAAAGATCGCCCAGGACAATGACTCCGGACCAATGAGAGTACATGATGCTATTGACCATGCTACGCCGGGAAGGTGACCGGGGCCGGGCTCGGCATTTGTTATCTGCAGCTCCGGAATAGAACAAGCCGAAGATAGGATTATCAAGTGCATGCAGATGCATCACAGCTATTATGGGATTAGATAGTGTTTTGGAAGAGGTCTACTGGTGATGTCACTAAATGGCGAGGGGCATTCGGGGAACAGTCGGCATTGGCTAGATTCGACAGGGTAGCAAAACCCGACGCAGATTGACTGAACACCGATGTTGGCGAAAGAGCACCTATCAAATCACTGTTATCACATAGAGTTTGCTATCTATCCGACCCGGCTACTCTGCATCTAAGGGGAGTTGTACTTAAAGTACTCGCCAGTGGTAGTATCGTGCGTTAGGTTCGTCTGCACAACCTGCCCGTGCTTCAGACTACCACTCTCCGCAACACCGCCGATAGCAGCGGAGCCGTCCTGTCGGTGCAGTCTGTTCTCTCCTGCAACTACCGTAAAGTTTGCGAGGGAGATCTCATGTCCTTGCTTGATCCTCGTCGTGGGAATACCGTAGAAAGATGCGTTGACAGCATTGTAATCGATGCTGAGCTCGTAGTACCCTCTGTAGTAAAGGTCCTGCCACTGCAGCTCACGGTTGGCGCCCGTAAGCCAAGCCGCCCCCACGTTTGCGTTGGCCAGCGAGATGTTCTGGCCCGCAGGGCACGGCGAACTGACGGCCGAGCCCGCGAACTCGACGCCAACGGAGCCCGAGCCGGTCTTATCATCGTACTCATGCTCGCCAAGCCAGACGAGATCGGATACCCAGGATGCATGCGAGTCACCGGCGAGGAAGATGTTGTTGCTGACATTTTGCTCGTAGAGTACTTGGAAGGTACGGTTACGATTTGCCTGGTATCCGTCCCATTGGTCGTAGTTGAAGGGGTTCTCGGGGCCGAAGGACAAGCTCTCGTTCATCCGGCTGAAGATGATTTGGTTGCCAATGATGCGCCAGGTTGCGCCGCGGCTGAAACTGTCGCGGAGGGTACGGTAGAACCAAGATTCCTGCCGAGGGCCCATCAAAGAACGGCTGGCATCGTTCGAGATGGAGTGAACATAGTCAGTGTTCCAGTAGACATCCGTTATCTAGAAGCACATCATTAGAGACTGACGGTATGCAGACGGAATGAATGGGTCTGAACTCACGGCGCGGTCATACTGGCGCGTGTCGAGCATGATGAGGTCAAACAGGTTGCCGAAGCTGAAGTCTCTCCAGATGCGGAGGTTGTCGTCCATATCAACCTGGCGAATGGGCACTACGGGTTGTCAATGACTGCAAATAGAGGGATGGGGTGAACGTACTCCACTCGAAATAAGCGCGGACAGCGTTCATTTTGCGCTGGTCAACAGAGACACCTCCGTCCATGATGAAGGACTGTTCGGTGTTGTTGAGTTCGGCAGCGCCGTCTCGCCATGTGTTGTCAGAAACCTCTGTTGTTCATTAGTTAGAAGAAATTGCAGTTCTTGAGTCTGAAGCTACCAACCATGATCATCCCAAACCGGAATCCAGGGGAATGCTTGGTGACTCGCAACTAGGTCTAGGTCGGTTCTGTACGTTGCGAGACGTTTGCGATAGTCATACAAGCTGTTCAAGTCAACGCATGTTCACTGCTTAATAGGATTTGAAAGTCTCACGTATAGATCTGGCGGTCGGGAAGCGGGATACGGTCGAGCGAGTTGCCCCATCCGTATTCGCCGTTGCCATACTCATAGATGTAGTCGCCTAGGTGAATGACGTAGTCGACCGACTCCTTCCTGACAGGGTTGCCGTATGCGTTGAAGAATCCGAAGGCTTTGACAGCGGTCAGCAATTATGATGGCTTCTCGAGAGTTGGAGCGAAAGGAGCTACTGGGGTAGACATACGAAAGTTGCTGCACGAGTAGACGGCAATTTTCACCGGAGTATCAACCTTTGAGTCCTTGGAAGGAATCGTCTTGGTGCGACCAACGGGAGATTTGTTGTTGGAGTTGCAGATGGAAAACTGGTAGTCTTTCGCGGTGTGAGAATCATTCGAGTAAAATCTTCATGGGAAACTTACAGTAGACCGTGTACGGAGCTAGCTTCTTTGCCTCCACTTTCACCGTGAAGTCCACGTCCGAACTGGTGTAAGCCGTGCCAGAGTCCACAACAGACTCAAACGTCTTGCTTGTGCCAATTTTCCAGTCGACACAAACGGGAGAGTCGCTTTTCTCGACATAGTCCTCCGTGCTGTGGTCGTACAAGGGCACGGAACCAGAGACAGTGACGTTGCTCTTGTCATTGTCAGTGGTTGGCGCAGCGCGGGTCCAAAGAATGACGCTGTCGTCGTACGGGTCGCCAGAAGCTACCCCATGCGTGAAGTTGAGCTTTATCGGATCCCAAGGAGAGTTGGCGAACGTGCGCTTGGCGACCTTGCGAATGGAGATGCCCAATGAGGCATGGTGTTTCGACGGGGACAAGTAGTTCAAGTTGCCCGTGAAGGAAGCTGATGCAACCACGGCCAAGGCCAGAATGTTGGCGACAGACTGAAGCATGGTGCCGAGAAGCAAGACACCGAGCGTCCGGGAATTACTGCAGACGGTAGTTCTACGACATGGACGACGGGACGCCATCAAGTTCCATAGCGATAGCTCTCATTTATGATGTTCCCAATTGCACGGAACAGTGGAGCAGCGTTACGGTACGGCGGGGGAGACTTTCCGGAGCTTCCACGGCTTTGCACGCATACCGACCAACCCGAAGATGAGCAAGCTCAAGCTCGTGGGTAATCATCTGTGATTCAATTGGGCAATACGGGAAGTCAAAAACTGCATGGCATCTGCACTCCATGACGTTAACGTTCAGGGATCATGGCAGGAGCGACGAAAAACTACCCCTCATCTGTCATTCGCCATGTGTTTGTTTGCCAGGCACGGAGATTACAACTCGCGAGACACGATAATTGACGTGGACTTTTGGGCCGATTCTGTGCACGTGTGGTGGTTCACTCTGGTAATTGGATCGTCTTGGCGCTGCGGGGACGGCGGCCCGGTTCCTCGGCATCGCCTCTTCAGCGGGGTTCCTTGAAGCCGCGGCGCATGTCCAGGACGATCACTGGCAATATCAATAGACGTGTGTGTGTGTGTGAGCCCCAAGAAGCGAAGTCGGATATAATACTGGGACAAAACAAGATGGCTCCGTTGAATCATCCATTCTCCAATGCGGGCAGTCTGTCGATGCACCCCCCCTTAAAGTGCCCTCACATTGCCACTTCCTTCATCAGTCTTCTCAGTTCCTCCTCCTCCTCCTCACTGCTCTCCATCACATACATAGGGGCACCATAATAGGATTGGCAGTGCAAGTCCTCGAGTTGCGAATGACCACTCACGACAACTTTTGTGTCTTCACCTTCACACTTCACCTGCTTGTCGACACCTTCTCTAGTGTCTTCGGGATCGACCTTGCAAGTCACCCACGCGTTCCGGTTCTCGAGCCAGGTGGGATCGTAGAGGGGACCGTCATGCACTCTCTCCCAGTCGCCAGCATAAAAGCTCACTTCCACCAGCTCGTCGCCCACTTTCTTTTGGCGGAGGAACTGGAAGAGCTCCGTGGCGCTCGTCTTCGTCAACAGGGGCTGTGCCATGTTGTCCATACCGCGACATTCCGACTGGCCAGAGGCCCGTATTTCCCACGACTGCTTTGAAAGCTCTACCTGCCGTCGACGTTCGCTCGCCAGTTCCAGATAAAGCTTCAATGTGGTCACTTTCGGAAAGTGCGTAGCGATGGCCTCAAGCTCCTCCATGGGCCACGTGCCGTTGCGGTTGAGGTCGACGGTGAGACTCCGCAGTTGCGGTGCCATGTCGCCTAGAGCTGCGAGCTGCGTTGCCGCCATGACCCTTCGTTGGCGATGGATTCTCTCCGGCTCCCGTCGCTCGAAACTGGTGAGAGACTTTGCATGATGACGCGCAACTTCCAGCATGTCCTCGTCGCTTCTACAGTGGCAGTCAGAGACCCAGGATAAGTGCTCCAAGGAGTTTTCGGGAAGAGCCAGAATGAATTTGCGAGCGCAGTGGTCTCTGATTGTCAACGATTTGAGTGATTTGAGGAGCGGGGCAAGTCGATCCACGACCAACTCCTCTCCTCGGATATCCCTCAGGCCGAGGTCTCGGATATGGGAGAAATCCATGGCATCGATCCAGAGATCAAGGTTTGTCTTGTTTCTCTGGTCTTCGGGGATGTCGCGCCATTCGTAATACTTTGCTGCCCTGCCAGATCGGTGCCACCACCAATAATTGTACAGGCCATCAAACGCAGCGTTGGGCCACCATCCGTAAGGGAACAGTTCCCCGGGCGGCTGGACTTTCTGCCAATGCGACTCCTCGAAGTCATAGCCATCCAAATGGAGAACTTCGAGTTTGGATGGATAGTGTGAACCGCCAGGATAGTCGAAAGGGAAGTTGAAATGGTCCGGCTCGCCATCACACCCGAGAATGGTAACGCGAAGCTTGAGGGTTTTGAGACTGGAGCAGTTGGAGAGGATGTTGTGAACATTCTGCATCGTTCCAAGCGGCGCTTTCGGGGGATCTGACTTTGTGTCGCCGGTGTCAGATATGTACCCTGGCACAAGAGTGTCTATCTCCTCTGGACACTCAAACGGCCAGGACGAGACCATGATTGCGGATATGCAGACGAGTAACAGGCGAGATATGAAGCTGTCGCGGATTCTTTGGTGCATGGCGTCAGGGGATGCTGGGGACGTGGGCGATCTGGGTGAGATTGGCTGTAGATCAAGCTCATGATATTATACCCTTCGCGGCGAAGGCAGCAGTACTGACTGCCTGTCGTTGAGCTGACGTACTGGACGTAGACCTTGAGGGGACTCACGGGATCTCATGAATGCCGCGTCACGGTTGATGTGGCCTGCACATGTTGGTTCGAGTGGAGGCAGACACAATAAATAAACATTGGACCCAACAGAACTCCAGGTCCGTGCAGCACCGTCCCAGGCACCCGCCATGGATGAGCCTGAACGTCACGCTCTGCCGCAATCCGCTCTCGCCAAGCCTTGGTTTTAATTCTTATTTCTCACGCGACGAAGCATTGCTACATAGCGCCAACCATACGATGATACAGCTCGAAAAGCCCTGTTCCTGCTAACAGGACTGACATCACCGGACACATTCAGCCACGCGATCCAGCCACATCATGACCGAACTGACACCGAAAGCCATGATTTATCCATGCAACCAGACTGGTGATGATCAATCTCCTGCTTTGCTTAAATCTTAAAGACCAAGTTTCTCATTGGGAAATCAGCTATTTGAATCGCGATCTTCCTTGACAACGTTGCCTAAATAGGTGGCCACAACGTCCGGTTAGGCAGGCGAATGTGAGCTGCTATGCTCACGTCTGGGCTTCATCACCCCCTGTTCCGACTGTCGACGCGGCCACGTCTCAGGTGAACTTACTCTTGGCATCAAGTTCACGAAACGCAATCATGGAAGTCGGGCGGTCAAGACTCCTTGCCATTGAGCTAGAAAGGCCCCAATCATCTACCTACCTATCTACTGATTCCATATCCCGTGACCCGTCTCTGGTTGTGAATGCCGCGGCAAGTTAGGCACATGTACCTGTAATGACCGCTGGTTCCCGTTCCGTTCCCTCCTAGACGATGAGAAGCCAACACCATATCATGTCAAACCCTGCAAATCCATCAAGCCGCACTCTGTCCCTGTGTTGCTGCATTCGTATCAGTTTCAAAATGATTGTGCAGGCTCGAAGAAGCTTACCACGCTTAGGCAAGTCCTTTACTTGCTCTGACCGGCCTCGTTTCCCTTCGAAGTGGCGTGAACCTCGCTCTCGTTCGCAATTCTGATCTCAAACTCAGAGCAACCGTACTTCTTGGCGCGGAGCGCAAGCTCGTCCTGGAGGTCGAAGGAGTTGTCTCCGGGCTGCAGGGCACGGAATGCATCAACCAACTCTTGGATCTCCTGATTGATCTTCTCCTCATTCTGAGGAGTTGCGAAGCGCTTGAACTTGACGTGAACATCGGGATGGCGGATAAGAGCTGCGGTCTGACCAGAAATGTCACTGCGGTCCCAGATCCAGTCATTGTCATTGAACCAAGCAATGAGCTCAGCTGGGATGCGCTCGTGCTTCTTGGTCTGCTTGGCGAGCTCGGCTTTGATGTGCATGCCGAGCTTCTGGCTGCCCTCCAGCATCCACTTGTTGATGGTAGCAGGCTCGACGCCGCAGGTGTTGAGGAGATGGGTGTAGACATCGAAGAGCTTGGCGGCCTCAACTGGGTGATGCACGGCCTCGAAACCATAGCCCCGCATGACCTTCGTCTTCTCGGGACACTTGCCCGCCTTGACGGCGGAGGCCAGGATGCTAGTGACGGACTCGTCTTTGCCGAAGATCTCATCAGCGACCGATTTGACGTGCGGATTCATGACTCCAGCAGCAGCGCAGCGCTTCGTCTGGGGGTCGTTGAGCGCCACCATGTTCTGCATGAGCAACAGCTCGAAGCTCTCTCGATCGGGGCAGGCTGTCTTGAACATATCAAGAACTTGCTTGGAAACCTGTCCAGGGTCCGCCTTGGTGTCGCCATCGCCCAGGGAGGAGTCCCAGATGTACTGGTTGTCGTTGAAGAAGGCGACGAGACGCTTGGGTACAACATCGGGCTTGGAATCGAGTTGCTGCTTCATCTTGGCGGCGAACGTTTTGCCGCCCTTGGACTGCCATGAGTGAAGGGTTTTGGCCGAGATGTCGTAACCCTTGACGAAGGCCTCGTAGAAGTCCCAGAGAGTGCGGAAATCCACGAAGGAGTTGCAGCGGTGAAGGCCGTAGTCCACCAAGGCGCGCTGATCGAGAGGGAAGTCGTGATTGTGAATGATCGCGTTCACGACGATATCGGCCGTAGTTCTAGGCATTGTATCGGCTAGTGCGTCGAGTCTAAACAGCATCCTCAGTCAGTATCGATCGAACTTCGCAATGAATAGGTGTATGGCAGTGGCTGGACGATAATATCTTACGCGATGGATGTCTTCGTCTTCCTGAGAACAGAAAATGTCGCGGATGGAGGTTGCCTGAAAGCTTCTCGGAGATGGAAATTTCCAATCTGTAGTTCCGTAGCAGATGAAGAAGGAAAGAGTCTTACTTATGAAAGTGATGCTAACGAGAAGGAGTAAAAAGTCAGAGATTTTCGAGATGGAAGAAGCTGGAAGGGTCTTTGGCAAACAGAACACAGGCACGTGCCTAGTAAGGACTGAGCAGCAGCCTGGCAATGCCAAGCCTGATCATTTCAGAGCAAGTGCAAACGGGCCTCAAAGGGAATTGTTGTCTAGAATACCACGGTGTTGAACATACAGTGATTAGTGCTGGTGGAGTGAATGTTACTTTGTCATCTGCACATTCCCGTGTAGCCCAGGTGACACTACAGCTTAATATTTAGCATTATTGGATCTCTGTAGGGCAAGCAAAGATCAAGCAAAGAGGCACCTCTTATTATTTGTTGCTGTGGCCTTATGTCTTGGGATCACACTGAGTGCATTGATGTTGTCAGCATCAGATACTACGCAACTGTAGGAACCCTTGCACAAATTATGTTGGCCATACTGGATTGTCAACACCCCTTAGTATGGAGTCTCAGCCGCAACTCAGCCCTCGAGCCGGCAGTACCCAACCCAAAAGTTTGAGATTGAAAATCAAGACACCATCTAGGCCACCGAGGAAGCCAGACGAAAAGAGACGAGTCACGAGAGAGAGCATCACTAATCTGTTTCAATTTGTCCAGCATTTAACCACCAATTCTTCTGCGGCAAATACCTCGAGCACAGGACAAACGTGTTTATCCGTCGTATCCCAAAGACGGATTTCTACAGACCCAGATGTGGACTTGTAACACCACGACGTCCGCCATTGCCCTCGATGATGATGGCCTTGGCGATTTCTCATTTGTTGCTGGCGCCAGTGCCGGGTGGCTTCCACAGGGGCTTTGGAATTTTGAACTGAAGAACACTCCAAAACAATCCTCCAGCCAAAACCAGTGAAACATTCAATCGAATCGTTTCATCTCCCGTTAACGTCAAGGTATAACGCAGCGCTCCTGAGTCCGTGGTGCGGGAGTCGAAAAGGCAAACCTAACCCTCAGCACAAATGGATGCAGCAGCATGTTCCCGACTCCCCGCCCTCACCTCATCATAGTCTATAGTTCCTCCTCGACATCATCTTCTACGAATCCTCGCAGAACAGCCCCGCTGAGACTTTGCGCCTGAGAACCGCCCATGGCTGTCTGGGGTACTAACGGGAAAGAAATGGAGGGTTTTAAGGATGACAGCAGAAGGAAGAGCAGAAGGAGTTCGGTAATCGTTATGCTATCGTTGATATCGCCACACATCGAGTGTTTGTGACTGTTTCTATTTCTCATACGGCATCTTTGAAATTCACAACAACCAGCCTGTAATGTGGTATGCACAGAGCCCTCGCTCACGCCAACTTACCCACTTTGGCACTGAGAAATACAAACGCATCATCTAAGCTGCTAGACAGCCAAAGTTTCCAATTTCCCACAACCCCAAATACTTCCTCGGCCTCTGTTAATGCGGCCACCTTCCCCTATAAATATTCGATACCTCTGATGTCTCTATTCTGCATTTCCTCACAGCCCTCTCTGTCCGCGCCGCCTAGAGCATCTCCTAGAGAGCTTTCTCATAGTATGTCATGGTCACTGAGCCGGATCGACCAGGCTCAGGTGGCCACCACTTAACGGCGTTTGCCGTCCCGCCGAATCTCCATCTTCGGCTCGCATCGCGTGAGGTAGTCAACGAGAAGGATTGGGTTCATCTTGCGGACTTTGGCCACTGACTCCCAGGTCGTGTTCTCTTCGGACGGCGGGTATCCGACCCATTGTATCTTAAGCTTGGATTCGTTGCGGCCGATGATGCTGAGAACGTGATGCAGGTCGACTCCGACCGTTACTTCGCGGGGCTGGTTGAATGAGGCCCAGTAATCGTAAACCTTATGCTGGCATTTTCGTTGAACCAAAGATTCCGGGATGAGCCGCCTTGACCCATCGGCCGAGCGGTATGTGACGAAGTCTACAGACTCTGTCGAGGAGTTGAAGCTCCAGTTGATAATCTCGTCATCTTCGACGAAGTCTTTGTTGGTCGGCGGTTAGTTTACAATCCAAATATGCAATAGAAGAAGTGGACGGACCTGTAGACGGCGTAATATCTGCGACATTTTCCTGTTTGGCTGGTGTGTCGGCCCTGCTTCTGGACTTCCTACTCCGCGTTTTGGACTTATCGAATGAGTTCAGCCCTTTCTCAAGCGTCGTCTCCCCAAGCTTTGCTCGTGGTTCTGCATGTCCATTGCATGCAGCAGACTTTATCATGTTCGATTGCCTTAATCTGCGCCCAAACTTAGGCTCCGGTGTTCTTTTTGAGACCCTGGTAGCCGGTGTACTGGTCGGCGATGTTGCGATTTGTGTTGATTTGGGTTCAGTGATAACGGCTGAACTTCTTCGCCGTGAGTATGTTCGCAGGGGCTCCCGCCTATGGCCACGAGAAATTGGCTGGACCATGACGGAGTTAGGATTTCGCTAATTATGGAAATTAGCCTTGTTGTCATTACTGACTGGGTTGACCCGAGTATTAAAAGAAATGCCTGAAACTGCGCGACGCGACGCGACGCGACGAAGTGTCGATCTAAGTGGAGCTCTCAATCTCATAGCAAAAACTTGGCGTTAGTCTCCTCCTTGAGCCCTGTTTGTGTTTGTTGGGGATGACGGCCCTAAAACTTGAAACCGGCCTTCTTGGTCTTATGTACTGTTTGAGGGGAAATGGCTACATTCTTCGGCTTGAATCAATACTCCGAACAGAGAAAAGTTAACACGTACTGGAAGATGCCAGCCACGGACGGCATGCCGAGCTCCAATTAGGAAGAAGTTGATGGACGGATAATCCAGCAATCTTAGGCGGATTGAAGGACTAGTACCAATGAGGCGTTTCAGAGAAGACGTGACGTCACTCGTACTGGTGCCTTCAGCAGTCGATGAGATACTGTCGCCCGCCATTACATTTGGTCTGGTCCGTCCCCATTAATAGCAACCACGACTGTCTCCTGCCGCACTCACTCACATACTTTGCTACCCGTGGACCCTTTCCATCTACTGAAACCTCAGCAGGCAAACCATGTTCGGTCTCCAGAATCCTGAGCATCTAGCTCGCCTCTCGGTTGTCCATGACCGGAGTTTAGAGTGTTCTAACCAGATCTTCCCAACATTCACTTGTTGATAATTAGCGAATATATATAGAGACCAACAGCGCAATCTACTGGTGTATTATTCCCCTGCGAAGGACTACTTATCAGGCCCTACTGGAATAAGGTCTCAGATTGGATTGCGAAGCTACCTACTTTTGATTGCAACCTTGGCAAACCACAAGTCTTCAGTCCAGATTCATGAAGATTCGACTGACGTGGAACGTAACTCGACGACGATCTAGATAAAGGGACATGGAAGGTAGACGGCAGGCCGCCTATTTGGTGTCAGGCGGAGCAACGTAAATTAATGTTCTGTGAATCCGTCCAGTGAATTGCTTTGGGACCACTGAATCCTCGATCGGCATTGTGAGCAGCACAGACTCTCCAAAAATTTATTGTTTGGAAGCTTTACAGTGGTTGGGCTGTACTCAAGACGTTTGTAGCTGCCTTGGTGTGTTGCTGGCATTGTGAAAATGTCCCCTACGCGACAGGCCGATGGCCCAGGAAGGTGCAAGCGTAGATTTCGAGCCACCAGCAAACTGGCCGAGTACATCTTCTCTCCATCAGGTCCGACGTTCCATACCTCTGAACTATCATAGAAAGTCTATCAGCCATCTTGAAAAGAGCGTAAAATCCACGAATCTAAGCAGGCACTGCCAGCGTTCTTCAGGTCGTGGCAGTCCGGCCCGAGGCCAGTGCTGCTATGCGGTGAGTGCCCGTCGGTTTGACGTCACGACAATAATTCGTGGGCGGACCCTGTCAATGTCCTTTCCAGGGATCATTTTCGCTGAGCAGCTAAACAGACGTTGGAAATGTTTACTAACTCCCGCGTAGACTCTGCGACTAGATTTACTTCGGCAATGTGCCCGCACAGGTAGATATCGCCTCCAGGTTGGCAGTTGAGTGCCATACATCATTCCCAGTTTCAAGATGACGAGCGCCTTCCGTGACTGCCACGTACCAACTTAAAGCTCCTTCTTCTCCTTAAAAAAATGCACGGCAACAAAATCAACCCAAGCCAACGCGGCAAAAATCTCCGCCATCGTCATTTTGATCGTTCATTCCTTGCGAACAATCACCACCAATGCCGTGAGTTTGCTCCTTCATACCTCGTCACCTTCAAAGTAGGAAGGTTGCCAATGAAGCAAAACAGTGAATCTACAAATCACCGTCCCGAGACCGCCGGACGCCGGGCTGTGAACGAGTTTCCCAGACTCCAACCCCGACCAAGACCTCGCCGGCTGCTATCACTTCACAGAGCGCCAGAAAAATCTCTACAACGCGTCACTGAGCCTCCAGAGACACGAGGGAACGCGAAAGAGACAAAGGGAGAGCATCTAGAGGAGGTCCTGGAAGAGGATCCGCCAGAAACCGTCGGGGCAGAAGCCTTGATGGCCGAAGCGAATCCGCCTGCTGGCACCGGCCGTCCTGAACCATTCACAATTTCCTATGGGGCACCTGGGGAGTCGGAGCCGGCTCGTCATCAAACTACACTACAGAAAGAACAAGCCAACAGGTTGAGGAATTTGTCTCGTTCGGTGGATCCCGAAGCCCGACTGCGAGAGGCTGCACTTGCGAGATTCCAGGCACGGTCGCGCGATCTTGCTCAATGGCGGACAAACAGGACATTGGCTTCTGATGAAGAGCTGATTTATCATCCCGAAGACGCGAAGGTGCCGGTCGGTGTAGTCTGGCGGATCGAGGTGTGGCTGAACGAGTGTGAGGAGGCTTGTTCTAGCTGATTTTGCGTTTTGAGGAGGGCTAGGCTGGATGCAGGAGAATGACCGATAACTTCAATCACAGGAGGCGGTGTGATTTGACAAGGATATTCTTGTCGTGTACGAACTCGGGGACACGGCCCCCAGCGGCACCGGCATCTGTGAGACTGTGACATTTATCTTTGCCGGCGTCAAGTCTGACTCGGGCCATCCCATGACACAAAGTCATAAATTGGTTCGAGCGAGTCCATGTCCCGGAACCAAGACAAGAACAACAAAGCTCCTCTTGCGACCGAATACTTTCAGTTTGTGGCTGGCCAAAAGCTTCAGATGAACGATAAGATGAGGCAGATGAGGCAAATGAGTATCTTCGAGTTGGAAGAGACAATGGGAACGGGAAAGCGACTTGATTCTGCTTGGATGGGTTGGAACCTGCTCACTTGGCAGCAGGAGGGCGTTGTCAGTGAGTTTGAAATGGCCGCATGTGCAACTAAACACGCGGTCCTGAGGAGAACAGCACCAGCCGATTTCAGTGGAAGGTGACCAATCTTGCCAGACAAGAAAGACCCAGCGGTACCTGGAGAATCAATCGGCTGTTGCGCCGAACCGACTTTTGCAGTAACATTAGACACATCTTCCATTGATGTGTGCCTTGAATCTTCTAGAGGCGTCTACGCACAGAACACTGAAACAGTGTCCTGCTTTCTCGCTCAATGTCACGAAGACACCCATCCAACTTCTGAACCCCCCCAAAGAGCCGGATCCAGTAGTGACCGATATCTCCAAACTCATCTGCTCTCGATGTTACGGCTTGAGCAGCCGTGAGCCTCACTGCCTCAGTGGTCTGATGTTTGATGTCTGGCTCGACACGGCTGGAGCCGACCATTACTTCATATGTCATCAAAGGAATGCAACGACTTGCTCATCAACGACGTTCGTATGCGAAGAATCTCTCCGAGACCAAGTTGCGGGGGATGTGTCCCTCGGGATTCCGGAGCCCAGACTGCCGCAGACGTCGGCATTCTTGATTCACGTTCATGGCTGCACTGTGCTCATTTCATTCAATTGCTCTCCAAATCTGATTGCCATTCTTTCCCATTCATGTTTGCCGATTTCTGTTTCAATGGCCCGTATCCCCGCGCCCTCGGCTGTCGCCTGAAGGCGTCTCACACTTCATCTCCAACGGACCTGAAGCGTTGACCTGGCAAGACTCGGCAGGCTCGGGGCATCAAGCCTTCTTGCCTTTGAAATGAGTTAGCAAAGTCATCTCCAGCAGCAAGTAAGGATAACTGACCTGAGGTCTTCCTCGCGGCGCGCGCACGCGCCAAATACGCCTTTCTGTCGGCCTTGAGCTTCTCCTTCTTGGCCTTGTTCGCGACTCTGGCGGCGCGCGCGTGAGCGGCACGGGCCTGCTTCGCCCGCAGGAGTTCCGCTTCAGTCTTGGCCATCGTGGAGGAGAGTTGCTTGTTCTTGGATGTGTTTGAGGGGTCTGCGAGTTTGCGGATTCGCGGGTTTGCTGTGCCTGGTTTGTGGAGTTGTGGAGGGATGGTGAGTGAAGACGCGTGGGTGTCAGGCTGAGAAAGGAAAACGCGAAGCTTAATCCTGGACGCGTCAGGGGAGTTGCTTTAGCCTTTGAGTGTTTCACCGGAAGGTACGTACTTTCCCAAGGTGCCTCCTTCAGACATAGATGTTTTCTAGGTATCTTATTGGGTGAAAAGACGTCCAGTGGCGCTAGTTGAGAACACTGAAGGGTTGGCGCGTCACAGTTGAGATAAGAACTCTTATCGCCAATGACATCATCGTGCTTCTTCTGGCAGCGGTCTTACCACGGCAGCCCTGAAGTGTTGAAATAGGGGCATCTCTGCCCATAACCACCCACTGTACCTATACAGCAATACCGGCCTATTGACTTACCGACCTACAATACCACAAGCCGCAACAAGCCGAGGGCCGCCGTGGCCGCCTGCATACCATAGTCGATGCCTGGCATGCTCAAGTTTCTGCCTTAGATTAGTAAGACACCTACTTCGGTAGCTTTCCTCCTTGCCCGGGCCCGGCGGAACCTCAACCCGGCAGCACCTTAGCTAAGGTACCTTACCTTAGGTACCTACAGTGGCTATGAAACCCTCGCCCATACCCAAGCATTTCTTAGACGTCAGCCGTTAGCGATCAATTACCCATCTATCGACCACCTCAGCAACACCATCGCGAGAGCAAACCCCGCTGGACTGAGCCTCGACTACTCATTTGATAAAGGCTCAACTTCCGAGCCCGTCAGGAAGAGGCGCGACCAATGCCCCGAAGATCTCGAAATCGCCTCAGCCTACCATCCGAGCCTCTCCCCAAGCAACCTTAAAAGCGCGGGCCTCCCAGCCCTCATCCCCGTATCGAATAAGCGCGCAGACAGAAGCAGCCTCGCTCCCCGCGATGCACTCTATGGGGCACATATCTCGAGTCTTGCCTATCGTTCATATGACTGTGAGGTACCTGGCTTGAGGCCCTACGTCCGTGAAAGCTCAATTCCGACTTCGCAGCCTCGGTCCTGTGCGGGATCAACGCCCATCAAGTTCGGCAATGGCGCACATTGATCCCAATCCGCGTACACGACACGCAGCCTGAAACCCTTTGCCTATCTGCCCGACAAGCCCAACGCCCCAATCTCCATCCCGATCGAGACAGAGAATGCGAACGCGCACCCGATGCATCCGATGCATCCGAAACAGGGCTTTCTCCAGCGATCTTGTCGCTCCTAGTCCGTCCTGTCACAGACGTCCATGACGGCGGGGAGGCAAAGTCGGCGATCAAGAATAGGGCGAGTGATGAGTCCGGCAGCGTTCGCGGAGAGCCAATAAGCGCAGAGCCGCGAACGTTCACCACCCTTCGCACTCCAGTGCACGTCCAGCCAAAGCCAGCACCATTATTGTGATCGTCATACCGAGAGTCGCAAGAAAGTCTCGGCAAGGACGCCGGCGTGGGTAGGACATGACAGAGGTTGGGCGTGGTCGATTGACGGCTGAGAAGGGCCGGCTTGGCCCCTCGTTGTCATTCGGAATCGGTCGAGAAGCGTTCGGGGCCATGTGGGTTACAGCCTAAGTTTATATAGGATGTGCGTCAGTCTCGAATTACGAAGGACGAAGTGGCCAAAGGGAAAATAATGGTAAGAGGTGTTTGCATCAGTACCTGGAAATGTAGAAAGCAATGCAGCGAAGTCGAGAGTCGAAGGCACCTGTGGCCTGGATGTTGGTCTGCGATGGGTCGCCACGTAGCAGAGGAAAGACGAGGACGACAACCTTGCGCGCGCCAAGTGACGTCAGTCGGGGGTTTATCCTTCGCTCCTTCAGCGGAGACGGGGAGATGTACCTGCTGGCCTTGTGCAGAGATAATCTAGAAGGAATTACGTCGAGGCGGAAAGGGCTACCAAGATATAAGATGTTGGAGCGTGATCGTCTTATGTCTTTCAGCTCACAGAGCATTCAATGTGCCAAGACCAAGCTGCTCATGTAATCTTCCCAAGCCTCATGTCCAGCCATCGAGATCCTCTACCAGTTCAAGAGCCCAGCTCATGATCCAAATGTTCAGGTGGATTGCCACCAATTCCACTCCTCAACGCCAAAACCATTGTTCAGGATGATTCATTACAGACCGCAACAGTAATCCCTGGTAGATAGCCAAAAGATGCTGGCAAAGAGCCCCGATAGGTAGTTTAGCATGAATAGGTTGGTGATGATTGAGGCTTGGTGGCCACGAGGTTGGCTGCAGATTTTGGCTAATCCAGTCACATCGCCATCGGCAAACCACCTACCGGCCGGAACTATATGTCAGCTTACAATCCTCGCACTACCAACGAGTCGAGCCGAGTCCCGAAGAAGAACTTTGCCCTGCCGTTGCAGCTGTCGAATTTTATCTCCACAAGGCCACCATTTGCCTGATGGTGTCTTATTCGACAGAACCTTTGCTTCGCAAAGACGGAGGTCACTGGTCGGTTTCATCCACTCATTGTCAAATAGCTTCCCCCAGATCAAAACACACAAAGGAAAGGTTACCAATGCCGCTCTTGTCACTTTTCAATGGCACTAGGCAGCATAACGTGGAGCCCTCCGAATTTGATACTGATTGGGTTTGACAAGCCACGACTGTACAACCGGAGTGCAAATAAGAAGCAAATCACAGGGTGAAAAAAGGCCAGATTTTGATTGTAATGTGTCCGATGTCTGTTGAATGGACAATGCAAGTGAAGGAGGCAACATTCCCCCGTGTCATTGAAAAGATAGAGAGAGGATACAGGTAGCAGTTTCCGGGGAGGTTAAAGGAAGGTGGATCACAAATAATATATGGTTGGCCTGATTCTGTGTAACTGAAATCAGCCAAAAAAGAATTAAGAGAGGGGGAAGGAGGAAATACGGGCCGTTGCTGCCCGCAGCTGCCTATTTCAGCACGGCATCACGTGTCCGTTTTGCCTTTCTGCTTGCATTCGTTCTCTTCACCTTTGATTTTGAGGCTTCTTGATTCTTAGCTCTCATGACAATCATAATACCTCACCAGATCGCTCTTGCATCCCAAAACGAGCTTACTTTCATCGCGGCCATGTCTCACCAGAACACTGCTAGTCAGGCGTCAGAAAACGGTTTGTCTCCCAAGACATTATCATTCCCTATTTCGAGGCCCGGAAACGCTAATGATGGGTAAGTCATAGGCCCGAATGACCCCCAGTCGAGCCGAGTCAAGACCACGAGCATCAAAGCTCACCGCCTCATGGAGAGCTCCCCCGGCGAAGAAGCCGACCGTTTCGAGCTTGAGCTTGAGTTTGCCGATGGCACCACCGCCTGGGATGCCGAGGAAACCGTCCAACTATCGTCCAAGCGCGCTGTCCTCCGCTACTAGGAGCAAGTTGGAGGTCGTGTCAGCCACATGACGAAGCCAGACGTCTGGGCGATCCTTCATGCCAAAGATTGCCGCGGAAAGATTCTCGATTCTGGACCTCGAAAGGGACGCTTCGTGGTCGAGTTTGAGGTTGCCTACGTTGGCACGGAGTCTACTGCCTGGGTGGACGAGGAAGAAGTACCTCGAGATGCTTTTCGCTCCCTGCGGCGACGTATTTGGAAAACACACAAAAAGTCTTGGCAAGAATGGCGACTTTACCTCATGGCCCGCGCAACGCCCCGTCCTCAGTCACCAAAGCCCAAGACCATCGAGCCCACTAGTGTCACGATCAGCAAGAGGAACACATCCGGATCTGTGTCTGTAACGTCTGAGATACATGGCACCAGGGCTTCTCCAGTCTTGAAGAAGCGTCAACGGCTAGTTGCGACGCAGGACGATGACTACTGCCCACCCCGACAACAGAAGCGCAGGGATACTGGCCCTCCCGACGCGTCTCGAGGCAGGTCCCAGAGGTGAGTAGTCCTTGGATTAGCCCGGACGGATGACTGACTCGATTTCTAGGATCAGCCGAGCCGCCTGAGGCATGGAAGCGATCTCGTGTGGATTGGGAGTGTTGCTTGGCTATGGGGCGCTCGGGGATAGTGCATAGAGCCGCAGAAGACGCAGCGGACTTCGAGCCAGGTGGCGACGGTCCGTTGTCTTAGAACGCAGAATGGGAGACAAGACGGCAGGGAGCGGTTGGCCGGCGACAGAACACACTAGATCCTCGTGGATTGGGAAGCTAGAGAATTAGTAACCCGCCTTTATCCAGCCGGAAAACCAACAAAGATGTTGTCGTTGACTTTGACATCTGGGACCTTGTGGTTAGCGATTGTTCTATGCGCAAGCCTTTTGAGGAAGGCTTCCGAAACGTCGTCTGTGTAGATTCGCAATGCAGACGCGGCAGACCTAACCGGCTAGTTGGACCATGGTAACACGGGCGGGGGTAGTAGAAGGAGAAGGAGGAAGTGGAGGGCGCAAATGCCTGAAAAACGTGCTTAGTCAATGAGGCGCGTGGGACTTGTTTGCTAACTACCAAAATTGCTTCACTTGAAATTTTGGTAAACACTCAACTCTTGCTTCCGCCTCGGTGGTCGCTCTTATCGCGGATTACTCCTTCTACAGTGCTTCCAGCGCACACTCTGAGTAAATAAAGTGACGAATCTGTTGTCTTATTACTACTGTCACACCCTGCCCCATTTCCTCTAGTGAGCTCATCTCTAGTGTCCTCATGCCACCGCCGCTCCGCCGGTTGGATCCTCCGATCAAGCGCGTCACAGTGCAGGTCGAGATGGATCAGGACCGTTTACAATTGATCAATCCCATTGGCCAGTCTTTAAGATGACTGTTGGTCATGTGGCTCAGTGGCACTGCTAGATAAGAGATACGCCGCCAGAGAAAAAATAATATGTCTTGTCGTCTGGGATGTTGCAGCCTACAGGGAGACGCCCTCGCATTGGAAGAGTGAGGCGACTCCAGGGGCACCTCTACTGCGCCAAGGCTCGTCGCGTTTCCATCCGATATGAAAATTCTCGAATCTTGGCGATCGATGGCCATTGCAATCCTGGTGCCGGCGCTGAAGTTATGCATGGTCCCGCTTTTCACGGAGTGTGGCGGCGTCGGGACATGGGAAACTGGCGCCGTGCCCCGGAGCCGGGAATCGGCACCCGGATCGGGCTGTCCGTGGGCTCTTTTCGGGACCGGCGGTGACCTCCGCGCAGGTCTGTTAGGTCGGCAGCCAACCAACAGGACAACAAGTGGGGTTCGCCCGAAAGAGCAAGGAGAAGGATTGTTTGCTTCCCTTTTCGATTGTTTGCTTGCTCAGATGCGCGCGTCCCACCCTTTCTATGAGAAAAATTTTCTCCCTCCGCAATCTCAGCTTTTTGTGCACTTCTCCTCCTCAAGTGATGTGAGACAGAAATATCACATCCCTAGTTGCACCCGCCCGCCTTGTAACCCTCCGACCACTATGGCCACGCGATGGCCGGCCCCATACCCGCCAGAGACCCACCCGGTACCCGGCCGCAAAGCCGACACTGCTAGTAGGGGAAATGTTTGTCCCCGCATCACGAACCCGACCGCATTCACGCAGCGGCTGTGGGTACCCTACGACTTGAATATGAAGGAATGCTGCCCAACCCTTTCGTTTGCTCCGTCAGGCTGTAATAATAGCAAGGACAGATTCTCGACAGTGAGCGCGACTTCCAGAAGGCACTTCATCGCGTCGTCCTGGAGGCCTTCAAGTCGGACTTCATCGCGTTTCCCTGACCAGCTCCGCCATCTCCAGACCCGTATGTGACAGAGAAACACCACGCTACGTGTACAGCTTACTGACTTTTTTGGGCTCAGTGACTCTCCGAGCGAGAGAGCTCTGCGGGATTTAAGAGTAGCCGTCGAAAGCGACAGACTGTGTGTACACTGTTCCGGAACAGGCTCAACGCGCAGCTGACATCGTCCCAGCCCCGACATGCCCGTTGACTTTATCATCCCCGGTACAGGACTAGCTCTCCAAACTAATTCCGCTAGCACAGTCCATCTTCAGGTGGTACCTGGCCGGACCAGTCAATTAGACTTTGCCCAAGACTTGTATACAACGGCTTTCTCACTTATCAAACCGGGTGGTTGGTTGATACTTCTCCGGCTTGTGCCCTTGTTTGAATTCCAAAAGTGGGATCAGTATGTTGCTGAATGCAAGACGCTGTACGCAAACCAGCTGTCACTCGACTCGCCAGCTTCTGCAATTAGGCAGCAGCATCTTGATGACACCGAGAGGGAATTTAGATACCGCGGATTCGAGCGCACGTCGTCATTTACGGCCAATTTAACCACTCAGTAAGACCTGAGACCAGGACGAGCACCGCCAGGATGGCGGGGACCGTTGAAGTTTCTAAACTACAGGGTGCAAGAACAGCATACTTTTGATGCTGTACGAAACTGTTGGAGAGAGGCGCTGGTTGATGTGCTTGAGGAAGAAGTAGCAGTGGCCGATCGTGATGCTCCAACCCTGTTCACTGCTTGGGAACTGTACGACTCTCGCCGTCTCCTGCTTTCTTAGTTTCTGGTGTGCTAACATTTTGCCAATCCAGACGCGCTTGGGCGGCACAGAAGCCGCTGGAATGATATGATTTTTTTTTGTTACTATTTCCTTGAATCATTGCGTGTGTTCTGTTTTCTTTGGTATGGCCAAGGCAAATAGGAGAAAAGAGGACGATGAGTATGGATGTATCAAGTGAGAGGAAGGCTCGCCTCGCATTGGGCTACCCAGATCAATGTTGTGGAAGTTCTCTTAAAGAGCAAACGAGCTAGCATTTGTCATGGAAACGTGGAGATGGATCTTCCGGGGACACCCAGGGCGTCCCGTTTGCCCGGACGGTCTTGGAAGCAAGGAGACAACACCATTTTGGGGTGTGACTCGCGCGACTACATGAGACAGATTTCCGCAAGACGAGGAATCAATTTAGTCAGTACCCTGACAGCCAGGATCCCTGAACGATGATGCACTGGTCTTTCCGGCGACTTTCGTTACACTTCTCGATGTTTTGACACGGTCGAGCTATATCTTCCATCTCGGTCTGATTTCTTTTATCGACCCAGTAACTTACGGTTTAGCATCGGAGAACCTCCCCAGAACCTGGCTCACCGTTTTCACCTACAATCACCTTGAAACCTTTTGTCGTTGTGCGTCTTATCAGACTTCCAACCTTCCCCTCTTCCTTTCGACCTTAAGCATGCTAGACGAACAGCCTCCCACTTCCTAGGTGCTCTGAACATCTTTCCGTGGCATCATTTCGCTCCGATTACTGACACTTCAGAGCCAGATGATCAAATTCTTCAGGCGGTCTGGATTGAGCAACGCGCGTGACATCGCGGACACCCGGCAGGAGAATCGCTCCCGGACCACCATCTTGCGGGTCACTGAGCCTAACACATAGCTTCTGTACCCTCTGTATTGACAGCTTGCGGCGGGCGACACAGTGATATGAGGTTGACGACGGTACTGCTCCACTGTTCACGGGGCTGACTGCGTCAACCGACATAATTACTGCCAATAGAAGCTGCAAGATCTTGCATCTTCTGGTTTCATAGGTCTCAGGGGAGCTTTTGGCAATCGTCTTTCCAGTCTGGATGTCACGCGGCCCATTGGTCGATGTGTGGCGACTTGATGCCCCCCGATCCTATATGTATCCTCATGCCTGGCTTAACAAAGCGGAATTGGCAATGAACTGGAGCAATAGTTGACCATAGCTTCCCATTGACTCCTCTCCTGACTCAGTCAGATGCCCAATTTTCTCCCATCCCGAATTGTCAAAGACTATAATTGACGTCAGCTGGGAGGGATAATCTAAAGACCTCGGCCAAAACAGACCTCATCTGGCTTGGTCTTTCCTTCTTGCTGTTTCCTTCTTGGTCAACTCTTCTTTCCATTTCTCTCATCAAATCATCACCGGGTTGGATGGTCAAGCGGCCAGTAGCAAAACCGACGTGGAGCAATAGTAGCTCATTGGCCTCCGAAGCCAAAGGTTGCGGGTGCAAGTCCAGTCGTCGATGACTTTTTTCTATTTTTTTCTCCTTCGATTCCTTGTTTTCGAAGGGCGACATCACCAGTAGAGTATCTTTCGCCGACAAGAATCACCTTGCAAATACCTTCAGGCCCATGGGTTCAAATTCACTGCTAAGTCGATCGCTGGCCGTTTACCCTGTTTGCGTGGCTTCTTTCTCTCCATTATGGCCTGACAATTTCGAGCCGCAAAGTACAGCAATTCTGAAGACCCGAACTTCTTTCAAAACATCGAAACTTTGGCGTGGGTCTCAGCGCGACGTCCATATCAAGACCGGAGAACACCCTGCGACTGAGATGGGAATAAAGCGTCCGACATCAAGTGGCATATCTGCAGCTGCGGAGCGCGGAATCCCCATACTTACGCCCGGACCGAACAACTCGCGTGTTGGAAGACGACGATCGCAGCGAGGAAGGGAGATGCCGGGGCCCTTCGTCGGTTTTGAACTCTCACACCCGTTGAGACTATTCGGTTGCTGGGTGGGCATATCGACGAGAACGGGAACCGCTGTATCTGCATGTTGTCCTCGCTGGAATGTTCGTCTGCAATGCGGTCCGAACTGAGATAGATGCGCCAGTCGTCCTTCTCGCTGCGCTGATGGAGCCAGATGACAACAGTCTCACACCTGCGGCTCGTCAAGCATGGTATCTTTGTGCAAAATTTCGGGAGTCCGTATGGAAAGTCAGCCAGGGGCGTAGTTCGGGCTGTCACTATTTCGGCCGAGCAACTTTGGCCAGACACCCGACCGACGTCTACCCCTTCGGACGAGATACCGATTGATTGCTGTCTCCAGCTGGGCTGGTGTCCGGAAAGAAAACGCGACAAGACTAAAACCAACTTCGAGACTGAACGGACAAAAAGCCTCTACTTAGTATTCCTCGGCATCAAGGCGGCGGCGCGAAAGGCAACAGAGGGTTTATTTATTAATATAAACGAGGTGGTCGAGTTATTCTACATTCGTGTCGAAGTGACTTTGTTGTCATGGCAGAAAATTCGGGTCGAGGATGCGTGGGAAGTGCCGAAAGTCTGATTCAGGTAGCAGCAAAATTGCCGAGGCAAATAAGACGGAGTGCACCGACAGCTAGACAGGCTCGGAGGAGCTTGAAGGACATGGATGCTCTAGTAAGCGGTTTGCATTCATTGTGGCAAACACAGCGAGAAAGGAGTATGTCGGGCTATTACATGGATCGAACGGGCTCAGTTTAAGCTGGTGGGTTGCGCTCGGCGGGCAAGTGAGCCATAACCGAAGCAACAAGGAGGACGAGAGCACAAGGCGCCCGGACGGCATCGTGGCGTGTTGATTTGACTTCTGTCAAGGAGGGAGTCCTCTTGTTACTGTAGACCTTTCGGTGTCATAACTGGGAACAGATCTAGCGGGATGCACCATGGAGACAAGCTCGCCTGTCAAATGTTTCCTGGTCGCTCAGGATGCGAACACTCGTGTACCAGAAGTCACATTCACCAGCCTCTCTGAAATCCAGCCTCTTTGAAATCCAGCTTGATATGGAAGGGCCGCATTGGAGGCAGTCACCGAGGCGCGAGCGAACGGTTCCCAAAGTGATGGTTATGGTGGTAGTGACGGCAGCGGGTGATAGCTGAACAGGCGAATCTGAGGGAGGTACCTAGCTTCAGATCGAAAGGTGGGCAGCTTTATTGAGGAGAAGACGTCATATTTAGACACAAGCATATTAGAGCAAGAGCATTTCATGGCAGGATGGGAGCGTCGTGGCAGAAGTACATCTCCTCAAGACGCCGGAAAGAGTGCCAATTTGGCCAGAACAGTGCTGTATTCTCTGCCGTACCTGCAGTTAAAGCCTCATGTATGCCGCTAGGAGCTGTCCACCTAACCCCCCGTTCAGTCGGACGCTGAATCGTCAAGATCTCCAAAGGCCCTAATCATGTCCTTCATCTCCTGGCGCTGCTTGATCTCCTGCATTCTTGCTGTCCTCTTGGCATTCTCTTCCTTCTCTATGTCCGCGATCAGCTTGCAGAGGTCGAAGTCTCTCATCCAGCGTCGCAGGTCGTCTGCCTTTGCCTTCTCAGTGCTCTCTCGGTGTTCGACTTTGTCGGGGGTCGCCCCTTCTTTGCGTGTTGCGTCGGTGTTTGCCTTTTTCGGCTGTTCGCAGTCCTCCTGGTTCATATCCTAGATGACCTCGCGGTAGGTCCTTTTGCCTCGGGCGGGTTGACGATCTGCAGAAAAGCAAGGTCAGAGATTGCTTGTGAGGGGCCTTTGGGCTGGAGAGACCGTACCACCGGTTGGACCGGAGAAAACGGTACCACCTAATGAATGAGGAGCAGCCGGTCGGTTGGCGGTGTCCTGTACGGACATCCTATCGTTCGGATCTTTCGTCATCGTGGATGATCGCGGACGGGCGGTGCCGAGATGTTATCCGGCGAATATCTACCGATGGTTTTCCAAAGGCGTCTATTGTAGCGGTGCGTTCAATGGTGCCGGTACCAGTGTGACACGTGTCAATGGGAATATACTGAAACAGGTCTGCGCGGGGGAAAACGCCTACTTTTCCGATGGCGCGAAGAAGGTGAGAAAGGAAACAAGGCGGGAAGAAAGTTAGATAAAAAACGCAGCTCCCCTCGGCAGATGTTTTTCGGCAAGTGTGGCAAGACCGCGGCTTCCTATACCAGGTTCGCGACTTCCTATGGCACGTACCTTGGTTAGGCACACACGGACAGGGTCCACGCGGATTTGGCGACGACTTTAATGCAAACTTCGAAGGAGCAGGTTCGCTGCAGGAGCATTGTCGGAAGTCTGGCTTCTCGGGCTTCTTTCTTGCGCTCGACCGAAAAAGGTGCCGGTCGTGTTGGATTTTAACTAGGACGTTTTGTGCTATGTATAGTGGTCGGGGCATCGATGCCTTTACTCAGGTTGCCACCTTGTGATGTTAGATGGTGGTCCAGTTCGGACCAAGCTCCGAAGGCCATGAACCAGAATATGATTGGCTTGTTAAACGAGGCCGATCAGGGGCTGATCCCACGAAGTCTCGCACATGTACGGTGGAGACCCAGGCGAACTTGTTGTACCTAGTAGCTTCTGTAGATGTCCCGTCGAGACCGCATGAGCGAAAGGACGAAGGAATATCTAAGAGGTTGGGCGTGCAGACTCACGAAAAAGAGGTACGTGAATAGTGTCCATGGTCTACTCTCGGGTGTGAATTAGAGATTGCTAGCATCCTAAGAAAACGACGTGCCAAACCGCATGTGAAGAAATAATCTCCCGTCCCCCACTCCAAGACATACCTAACCTCAAGAATGCTCCCTTGCCTAAATCCCGCAAACAAAATGCCTAGTTATGCTGGCACCTAAATCTCCTCTAAAACGTCCTCTCCGACTCATATATTAGAGTTGAAAGTGAGCTTGTCGCTGATCTTGTATCGAACTCTGGCCTTCTTTGCGACCTCCTGTTGCTCCGGGCTCTCAACCTCGTCGACGGTTCGCTTTCTAGTCGTCTCATCCTCGTCCTGGACTTCGTCTCCTTCTTGTCTGCTTGCCTCGTCCTTGGCCTTTTCTTCTTCTGCCTTCTCCAACGCTTCCTCCTGTCGTCTTTTCTTGGCTAGTTGTCTCGCCGACTGGACAGTTTGGGCGTGTCTGAAGTTGGATAGGAACGGATCCAGCCTTCTCTTGTCCTCCTCCCAAGTGTAAGTCTTTGTGATGCTTTCCTCTGGAATGGATCCTTCGACTAGGAACTCGTTATCGAAATATTTGCGGTTGTCCTCGGGGCTGAGTACTAGAACCAAGTCTCTTGGATTCCACAATCGCTGCTTCTCATGGTCCCAGCCAGGGCCAGAGGTCTTGAACTGGATGATTTGAACATCTCTGTAGCCCTTGGCTACATAGATACAGGCGACCCTGATTGCCTTTTTGAAGTCCGTCGTTGCTGACAGAAATGGACTCGGTTCGCGGCTGATCCAACTCAAGTGCCTCCGCAGATGGTGATGGAAGAAGACCTTGTCACTTCCGCGGTTGAGCCTTGATTTGATGCCTCCATTTGGCTGTTCGCCATGAATTGCGCGGTAAAGAAATTGCGGACGACTCTCTTCACCAACTGTTGAAATAGTGACGTCCGTGTTGAGCAGAGCAATTCCGTTGATGCAACCTACATTCCGGGAAGTGTGAATGACCAAAGCTCCCGGAAATGCAATGCTGACTTCTCGTGCGTGGGCTGGAAGAACGCGAAGAACCCAGGGCATCCTGTTCCCTCTTTTCTCGACAGTGCTCTTCGTCAACCTTCCCTTGACCCCATCATTTTCGACGCTTTTCTCAATGGGCTTGGCCTCGCGGGCAAATTGGGCAACCGTAATGAATTGAGTGGGGATGGAGATGGAACTCATGATGACGGTGGACTGGGGTGAGATTTATTGGGTCAGATATCGTCAAGCTGTCGGGCGCCAATAAAGTTTAGATTTTGAGAGTGTTTGTGGACCAAGGCCGTGATCTCTCCCTCGAGATATGATGATGGAGTCGGTATGAATGAGGTAAGAAGTCTAAGATTGGGGAGTAGTACTCTAACCATAGGAAGTAAGGAAGCAGGAGAGTTTCAGGCTGGAGTAGTGAAGTTTAAACCCACCTTAAATAGGGGAGAATTCTCCTCGGCTTCCAGATTGTGAAGGAACTGCAGTTGGGAATTGAAATCCTTCCACTCAATCTGGAAACAGCGGCAGTAGTAGCTTCTAAGTAGAGTCTTGAAAATTTAGCCTTGTGTATGACTCTGGGCAGGAGCTCTGGCCCGCATGAATACTTATCAGTATTGTCTTGCGTGACTACGAGTGTTTACTGGTACACCTGCGGTAATTATAGGCTCTGGACTCAAGATGAGTAAAAGGAAACACTTGTGAACGTGTTAACTTTAGACGCTTAGCAGGCTTTAAACCATAACACATAACTGTGAAGGGTAAAATCTGGAATGTGGTCAAGAAGCTCATCGACCTCAGCAAATACTAGTCACACAGGAAGCTCCGACGCGTCAGTTGTTGCCGTAAGTGAGTCTTCGTGAAGGAAGCTACCAAGCCTGAGAATGCTAACAATCATGCGATACTCCTCTTGGTTCTTAAACGGCCGAACATGTACACTAGACCATATTCGGGACGCCGCAGCGGTCGCCGAAGACTCACCAAGTATCTCAAAAACTTAGCAGTTTACTGCCTGCTTAAACACCTTTATAAATGACCACCAAGGTTGAGCGATACAGCGTACCATAGGACTTGTGAATAACGGCCGAACATGTACGCTGATACCGTCGCAAGAGCTTCTCAAGTACAAATTGAAGTGCGCAGAATCTATAACGCAGAAACAGCTAGAGATCTTCCAAGGCCCCAAGAATGCGCGCTGTTAAGCATGTGATTTGCTGCTGTTTCAGCGCGAGGGGTAGGTGCTCACATGCGAGCATGCATCTAGACTCAGACTCGTTGCAATGATCATATCTAGTATGGTCATGAACCTGACTTTATGCCTGTCTACGTTGATAGACAGGCTGGCCATAGCCGAGAGAACGAGAGCCCGGCACCAAACGAATCAATCCAACATTCTTCAGCAGAGGAAAAAAAAAGGAACATACAACACCGGGCATTCGCCGGTCGTCACCGACCCGACTACTACTCCAGCCCTCAATGTCTTGTCTATGGGAGAGCGGACGGGATCCCGAATTTTCCAATGGGTGTGGTCGTATGTGCTTGAATATAGTGCGTGGGAGTCTTATGATTCCGTCATGTCAACCCATATTGCATTTGTATCTAGAATGCAGTCAGTGGTATAAGTCTAACCCTACAGAGTAAGCTTCCTTTTTGTCGCGACGGGGTTGTTGGTGTTTTTTATTCCTATGACTAAGTGTAATTTTCACCCCGGGAGGTAGGTTCTCATAGCGCTTCACGGGATCGGTGTTCTTGACCGAGCCTTCGTACTTCGCCCTCGGCACGGGTGGGGCAAACACTCTCAGGAAGTCAATTTGCTCTAGGCTCGTGTAGCTGGGTTTGTTCGAGTTGAAGTGGTCAGAGTAACTCGGGGTAGAACGTATTCAGGTCGAAACACAAGTTGCCAATGGGTTGGCTTGTTCGTCTTTCAGGCTGGAGGGGTTTGATGACTTGGACGGACCTAGTGGCTTAAATTGCAGCTCAAGTAGTGGCAACGGTGGCCGCAACTAATCCCCGCTTATGGTGGAGCGGAAATCGGGATCGGCAGCGGGAGCGGGAGTGAGGCGGCGCCGGACTCTTCCCCGGTCCTCGTTATAAATTAGGGGTTGGGTTGATGTGCCCAGTGCAATAAGACGTGGCGGTTTGAACAACGCCAAGGAGATCAAGAACCCAAAACGAAGAGTAGAAGAAGGAGCAGAATGGGATGGTATCCTCCTCCCCCTCCCTCTTCGCCTGTTTTCACTAGCAGTAAAATAACTCGAGATAGAAGTAAACATTAGCACTAATATACCAATCTCAGACAGAGGTTCTTAAGCCTATCAGCGAACAGAATCTTATCCAAGCCCTGAGATGTCAAAGGAAATCAACGACCAGTAAAGGCACCCAAAGAGTAAGGTCTATTTCAGAACTATTAAAATGGCCGGCCTCTGTGTCGCGATTGTGTAACTGGGGTACCTCGAGCATGAACGGAATAATGAAATTAAGGTCGTCTCCATACCTCCCCACAGACTGAGTCTCTCTCTCTCTTTGATTTCGTTTTGCTTCGATGAGCAATAAGTGCATAGAGCAAGCTGACCCGTTTCCGGAGTCTCACCGAGACCTACGCACACCAGCATCATGACTGAGCTACAGCTCGTCTTTTGGTCCCCACAGTGGATGTATCTCACATTGGAAAACATGCTACTGAACTGCTGGGAATTGGTCACAGTCTGTGATGGTCTACCCAGAAACTCATCTTAGGCCGGGCAGAGCATTTGATATCTCCTGGTTGGGGTCGCCGAAAATACTAGAGCTGAGGAAACCAATGGCGTCTTCAAGTTGGGTCCCAGCCGCTTTCGTCTACAACTAGTCGTGGTGTCCAGTACGTCCCACTGTGGATGGCATCAGTGATAAGTATAGTAAAAGGAACGCGGTAAGCTTATTAGCATTGTGAAAATAAGAATAAGCAGACTTTTCATCCGGCAACGAGCTCGACTCTTTGGGACCCCTTGCCCTCCACATTACCTTAGTAGTGGCTGGGGGACACGGACGTTGTCGAGAATGGAAGGTCTGGAGTTGGAGAAGCCCCCGCCGAGGCATAGAGCTGGCTGGTTTAACAAGGTCTTGGGATTCTCAATGTTAGTGGTGCTGGCCGCCCGTCGTGGCTGTTATCATGGCAGTGGCAAATAGTGAGGAGCTCGAGGGATTTGTGTGGGCTAGGGCCTAGAAGTTTTGAGCATCAGAGGAGGCTTGTAGGAGAAGATCGGAAAGGTGGATCCGCTCCTCGCTAATCTCAGAGGACTCCCTCTCGGCCGTCGAGTCATCAGAAAACGTGCAACAGGATTGTCGTAGCTTTCGGGGATCAAAACATCCGTGACAATTCACACCAGACGGAAAATGGCTTAAGTCTCTGGTACACTTGAGGCTCTGACAGAATAACAGCAAAATAGCACTCTGAATTTAATTTGCAAGTCGACCACATGGTCATACGTACCCCTTGTTCTTCTAGGGCATAGCCTGCAATATTTCTTTGGCCAATCCCGGACCCAGTGGTAGTAGTCTGGCGTGTGGGTTGTCAAGCTTCTGCCAGGTTGGCTTTGCGCTCGCCGTTACTTCCTACATGTACTTAGTGAAGTTCCTCTCACCACGTGGGCTAGATTTGCCTCGGCGACCGTCCACACAATCAAGGTCTCTTGTGCGGTGTGAAGATCTCTTCTAAGCGACAAGGGCCCTGGGTATGGTAAGTGATGGTATCGTGTAGGCGACGTATGCGACACCCTGTGATCCCCTTGACTTTGTCATGAGACTTTGGATCCCACCCGCACGGGGCAGCTATGTCGACAACTCGAGGTGACACGAAGCCATGCTGGAAAATGAAGATTACAACTTTTTGAGCTGAGTAAGCTAGGTAGCCTAGCGAAAAGACGAGGGGAACCACGAGGACCAAAGCCAAGGGGTTCCCTGCAGACGGACCGCAAAGAAGACAAAGGATGAATTGACGAAGGCCTTGGTCAAAAGAAGGACGGAGGAGCATGGAAAATACAAGACTAAGCGTGGTGCAAAGTTCTGGAGCAGCTCCGGCTCCAAAAAACAGCACACATGTCTAATAACAGGAAATTTAGCTCGTCCATATTGTTTGGCCTTACCGACAGCTGCGCGACTTCCAGATGTGCCACGGTCGTCAGGAACCTTGCCTGAACGTCGTTACGTCCCAGGTGACTTAGTCGCAAACCGTGTTTGCGGTTGACTTTCGCGCCGTGATTGAGGAGCAGATTGACGACGTCACAGCTGCATGCAGTATGTTGCCGTAATAGCGGCACTGAGCGTCAGGTGCCCATCCTCGGCCCAGGAGCCTCTGCAGGTCAGCCACGTCTTACATGACCACGGCGCTGCACAGTTAGTCTCCAAAGAGAATGAACGAGATGCGCATGCTCTCGTCACGGGCCTGCTCTTCTGCTGCCCACTTCTTCTCTTGCTAGACGAGCCTCTGAAACTGGGAGGATTTGGCCCTCGTCCCAGAGCTAGCCGAAATCTGAATTTCGGTACTTCCACACGTACGTATGGGCTTAGACTTGTGTGACTCCCCGGTATCAAGGTCTACGTCAATTTGGACAGTTTCTCTTCGCAATGGCGAAACGGGATCGTCATGTCATGATTCCTCCTGTTTAGATCGTGATGTTATTCCAGCTAGTCTCGTTTGTTCCAGACGAAAAGCAGGTTAAGGCACCGAACGACATCTTTCCTGACCCCAACGAGCAGAAACCCGACAACGTCACCTGGTGGATGTAAGGGCGTTGAGTTCCGGAGCCTTGGTTTCTTGAGGATGTCGTTCTTGTAGGTCGACTTTTGTAGGAGGGCGCACTGTAAGCCTCTGGGACGCCAGCGATCGTATCCTCGCAGCTTGGCCGGTGTCAAAGATCTCGCTGGCCCACTGGATTGAAAGATTTGCGCAGCTCTAATCGTCAAAAGAAATATCATCCGGCGCTGGAGGTCAGAAGAATAGGCACCGGCAACTGAACGAGCGGCAATGGCGTGCAACCTTGACGGGAACATCAGTGCAGCCGTCCACAGAACAAGACGTTGGTCTTTGCAGAACTGAGGCTCGAGTCTTCGAGTTGGTCCCTTGCGAAATGGTTTGTTCCAGCTAGGACATAGGAGGGTACCAAGGATACTCGGGGCAAAGGCAGAAAATCTCGGCGACGAAAAGGGGGCGGCCTGATAGGCTTCGGACTGGTGAACTCGGAATCCTTTGTGGTACCGTCTTCGCCCTCATTCTCGTTCAAGGTGTCCGCTCGATGGTTCGTTGGCTCGTGTCGGCAATCTTTTAGGAGACCAGAAAAGCGGACAGCATTTCCTGTTTCAGCACTAGAATTTCCCGAATCTTTGTCCGCTGATTCTCTACCAGCGCTGATTCTCCACCAGCGAATTTTCTTCTTGATTTCAGTAAATGTTTCCTCCGTAGGGAACCATTTGTCGTCATTCGAGCATTTGAAAAACCCTAGGCTGGGACTACTGTGACAACGAAGCCCATACAGATACACCCCCTGGGTATGGACAAGTCGCAGCGTAAGCGATTGTCTCAGTGATCCCTGCCACCGGGGATGAACTACTTCATATAGGCAAATTGCCCCATACAGGTTTGCTATCCATGCTTCCGGCCACGTATTCAATTATCGCGTGGCTTGACCGCATTCGGCCCGTTGGGTGCCCGTATGTTGCCGCACCCAGCAGGGCCCTCACGCCACCTCTACCGCTTGCATCCTTACAACTACTTCTGACGGCGTGATAACTTCTAAGATCAGCCTACTGGTATCTTAGCAGTCTTTAGGATTAAATAACAAAAGTAACATTGTGTAACCTATAGTGGTATCCTATTAGGAGTTTCTAGACTATAAAATAGTTAATAAAATTAAACAATAGTCTAATTAATTTAATAATAAAGTTACTTTATTAACTACCTAACTATATAATAGAAATAGTAAAACATATTATAATAAAGTTTTTAAACTATAATAAGTTTTAAAAAAATAATTAAAGAGTATTTATTTATTTAATTAGGCCTAAAAAGCTTTTTAATAAACTTAAAGTTATTTTATAACTATAGAATACTTAATATATATATATATTATTTTTCTAAAAACAGATAATAGAAGAATAAAAAAAAGTA
>JAOWMA010000137.1:0-120602 GCA_025962755.1 Colletotrichum tropicicola
CCCCCCCCCCCCCCCCCCCCCCCCCCCCCCCCCCCCCCCCCCCCCCCCCCCCCCCCCCCCCCCCCCCGACTGGTGCTGTTGTTGCAGCGGTCGGTCCACACGAGACACGAGTGTCGGCGATAGCAGCAGCGACCGCAGTCCAAAGGCGCAGATGGACTGTGGACACTGGGAAAGTGGATATTTCTAGAAGAAACAGTCCAGTCCAGTCCAGTCCAGTCCAGTCCAGAGTCGACTGTTGGTTGGGTGGGAGTTGGTCGTTTAACCTCAGGCCAGGCCAGGCCAGGCAGAGGCAAAGGCAGAGGCAGAGGCAGAGGCAGGTCGCAGGACGTAGGTTGCAGGTCCGGGCCTCAGTCGGGGCAACCAGCCTAACGTCGGCAGCCTAGTGACTCTTTGGGTGCAGGATGAGAAGCTCTCGTCGACAGGGGGTGCGCATGATACCGTGGAAGAGGATCTCGCTTGCTGCCAATGCGCGAAACCGATGCCACCGGACGCCGCGATGCAGGACGCACGGCAGAAGCAGCAGCGACGAACGAGAGGATAAAGGAAAGTGGGAGGCGCTGCGAGCTGCGAGCTGCGTTGGATCGAGGTACCTGGCAAGGTCGGGTCGATAGGCGTGGACGTGGACGTGGAGGAGGAGGAGGAGAAGGTGGAAGCAGCGTCGGTAAGGAAGGTCAAGAGCAGGTTGAGAGAGGAGGGGGAAGCGCAGGGAGTGGAGAGAGGGTCCCGGACGCGGTGAAGCACCTCAGATGGAGACGTGGATGTGATGGAGAGGGGGGAGGAGCGGCTGCTTGTTTGCTCTCTCCACGGCTGTCTTGATGGAGGCACTTTCCTTCCCGGCTGAGCAGTCAGGCAGGCAGACAGACGAACGGCAACTGCAGCTTCTGCTTCTGCTTCCTTCCGATGTTGCTCCAACCTAAGGTACCTACGCTCCTTCTTTTGTTACTATTGCTCATCAAAAAAAAAAAAAAAAAGTTGGGGCAGGCGCAAGCAAAATCCGATGATGACAAAAAACGGGGCTGCGTCACAAATTTTACCCCCGCAAAAAAAGAAAGAAAGGACGGTGCGCAGTGCGCTGCGCTGCGAAGCTCCACTCTGTGCCTGCCCAAGCTTGCTGGTCGGTCTCCCATTGGCCCAAGAAAGGTAAGAACTGGGAAGCTCCTGCCCATTGCTTCGGTACGTACCCTGCCTCACTGCTAGCTTCAAGCTGGTGGGCAGGGGAGGGACCACGGCCCACGGTGACGGTGACGGACGGCAGCACCAAACCAGCCGAGAGACCAGGCCATCATGTCGGCCCTGCTCGATCTGCCGTCGCCTGATGCTGGGGACGTGGACCGGATAGACTGCTGCATGCGAGGTACGTATCGCGCATTGAGTATTGAGTCGTCCCCCTCAGGTGATCGCATTTCCAAAAACTCAATGGGCGCCGGGGACCGTTTGCTGTTTGTTTTTCTTTCACTGACAAACGACGCACACATTTCTCTGGTCCGATCCGGCCTTGCATTGTTGGTGCGCCGCACCAAGCCTCCCCTAGCGGACCTCCTGCTGCAATCACAGACTGCGGTGGGCATAAAAATACCCAAGCCACAGGGCAGCCGGTACGCTATTACGGACAAGCTACTTTTGGCTCGTGGCAGGGACCTGCGGTACGTATCGCTCGCTTCCAGTGCCGGATTACATCAGCATTGTGCATGATGGAGACTCAAATGCCTTTTTTTTTTTTCGTGCGGACAGCCTAAGGCTACGTAATTCGCCGGCTTATATAATCTTTTCTTCGGAAATCCGTCCGGCCCCGAATCGCTCTCTCTCCGACCAGTCTCCATATTTTGCCGAGAGTGGGGCCGGCTTGCTTGGCTTGCTCGGCTTCCTTAATTTCTACCTGGCTCAGCCGCCGGCTTAGCCAGGCCTGCGCTTGCTTGGTCCTATTGAACCGAAAGTCGTGATTTCTTATCATAACAGCTGCATCGTAGCTGCGCATAGCAATTTCGGGAGCCTTCGCTGTATAGACGGGTCACCAATGAAATCCTGGCCAGATGTCGACATTACGACACTTTTATCTAAGAAGGGATCTGCAGCTGAAGCTGTCTCGTAGTATCTCATTGGACGCCATCGCCAGGGATCTATCTGACTGACTGTTGCTGGCCTTCTCGGAATTTTTCACATAAGTAGAGCTCAGCCTGGTCCCTTGCGATGGCGTCTCCTCATTTCATTTCCTTACTTCGTGCTAGAAGCCTACACGTACCACGTCGTGCACGTTCGTTGCAATGACTGACTTGACCTTGTCTTTACTTCCTACCTTCATTTACGAAGCCAAGAGGCGTCTAATGAAACCCCAATAAGTCTACAATGTTCTCCGAATGGGAACAACGGTGCCTTGAGGATCCGGGCGAGTTGGAGCCTAATCCAGACATCGGAGGTATCGGAGTGCGTAAAACATCTGGCGTATTATCGGTAGAAACATTTGGCTGATTTTTTCTAAACACAGGTCACCATCGGGTTCGTCGGAACAGCATGGTTCTCGGTGCTTCTCGTAGTCTTGCACTATTTCATTGCCTTCGACCCCGAAAGAGATCCATTCGAGGAGGAAGATACTCAGTCATCCACCAGTAACAGAGGCCGAGCCCCCAACTACGTCGACCAACTAGCTCTAATGGCGTTCCCGGAATCTTTTCGCTTGGTGCGTCGCGTGGTAGTTTGGTTCCTGTCCTGGGCTCTGCGGTCGGCCCTAGGTTGGGGAGTGTTTCAAAGATTGCTTCGAGTAACTTCACACGTGCATCGATGGCCACGCCCCAGGTTGCCTTCCTTTCTACGTTCGTGGCTGTCGCGCCGTAAATCGGTGTGGAAGAACCCGAAGGTCAGAGAGGCGACAATGATCAAGGCAAGAAAACCTCGTCCGAGCTTAGCCAGAAAGCAAATCCTGACCATTTCCTCGCAGGCTCTTCTGAGTATGGCTGACACCCAACTTCTCACTGGCCTCGGAATCCTTCTCAGTGGTTGGATCAATCTGCGCAAAAACTCTTTATCAGCATATCATTGGCAGCTGATAGTGTACTTTGTTTGGTTTTCAAACCTCACCCACGTCTCCTGCTTGACGGTGTTGAGAAGACACCTCCACCAGCACCAAGGCGAACGACGTCTAAGACTGCTATTTATGACAATACTGTGGCTAGGGCTTCTCATAGCCATAGGCCCTACGTTATGGTTCAACTGGGCTCCTGTAGAAGAGACCGCAAGCCGGCCTGCATCGAATGCACGCTGCTTTTACAACATTGGATTAGCTCAGACCATGTTCGCTGAGAGGGGCTGCCAGAATATGCAAGACGAATACCGAGTATGGTACCAGGACCGCCCGGAATTGGATCCGGAACCTTACCCCGACTGCCCCGGCTTGTCTGTGGATCGAACACTCGCCTTCGAATCCGCGATGCTATCGTTCATTATAGCGGCTTTCAGCTTTCCCTCACGCGTCATAAAGCTCATTAAATCATGGTCGACGTTTTTCAAGAGTTGGATCAGATCCAAGCCAAGCAACTGGTTCACGAATAGATTATGTAGGTCACTTGTACGTCACATCGAAGTCACATCGTCAGCCGACGTACCCTGGTCCAGCACATCAGTGACATCACCGGTCTTTTACTTCGTCGTCAAAATCTACGCAGACATTCTATCTTCAGAGTTATCCGATGTTAGTGTTGGTTATTCATTATGCTGATACGCGTTCTGAATTTTATGCTGATATTGCATTCATTACAGCTTTATTGGATTGTGGTTTCCGCATGTTGGGGGACCCTTCGACTACAGGGACTACGACAGTACGTGGTCAAATCGGCCCAAATAGGCGAATCAGACTGGCAGTTTGGTCAAATATTACCTGCATTTTTGCTTCTTGGGCCCCTCATTGCAGCCTTTGGGTCGATGTTGGGCAGCACCAGCGAAATTGCAGATAGCATGAATCGTAGGAGAGGAACCTACCCCAACTCAAACTCGATATTGATCAACATCCAGACACTTCCAATCGATTACCTACAAACAGACCCGTTAGCTTGCATCAAAGCAAAAGAGCACTAGGCTTTAGACGAACTAGAGCCGGTCGACCTGTTGAAGCGGATGCGTCGACGCAAGACGACCCTGGTCGTTCAAGAATAGGACCTTTGAGCATCACGCTATCTGGTCTTTTCAACTTGCAGCCCACAGATTCATTGGAGACACTGAACATCGACGTGGATTACGTCAAAGATTCTTTAACTCAACATTATAGACGCGATACCGCGATGATGTTCGTCATTGCGATGGCGTGCTTGCAAGTTGTTGTCGTCACCGTTCTATTCTTCGTCCATATCTCTGGTATTGCCGGCGCCCATACTAATGCAATCGGAGTCATGAGATTTTGTGTAATAAACGTATTTGCAACGCAACCGGCGATATGTTTCATGGCCTGTTTTTTTGCTTTGGCAGTATCCACTGCTTCTGTACGTCATCGTCTACCTCGATCGCGGGTTTTTATTTTTTACGCTGCTTTATTCGTTTTATTTTCGGTTGATGTCGTACCTTTAGTCGTGTTTAGTGTGTTTCTTTTTGAGTCTGAGTTCGAAGTATTCCTGACAACTGGCGTTACGCTTGTTGCAATCTTTTGCCTCGGCTTAGGAGGATGTATCTGGCAATTTGCATCTAGGAGGTTCAAAAAGCAGCACGCAGCTCTGGCAACTCCAACTGTCGCGGAAAATCAGCCTGCGAGATCTACCTTGTGATCTATATGCAATTCGAGAAATCGGCATCTTGGAGCCTCGCGGTGGTGCGACCAACAACACGGTCAAATTACGTGGAATTTGGAAACCATAGAGCCTTCAAGTGATGAAAATATTTCAATCAGATTATCTCCTAAGTCATGCTTGTAGGTAGATCATACCACGTGATTCCAAGCCGTTCACAACTGGAGGAAATCTACGTCCCTAGTTCCAACCAGAAACTTCCTGCCTGCTGTTGTTTCGACTTCCCCAGAATGCATTTACTTTATCGGCTGTCCAGGCCGACGCTTTGTGAGTTCGACCTTCTGACCACACTGAAAAATAGACTCACAAACTCCATGTTGCACGGCGACTGTCAGTTGCGACTGGACGCAGGAAGGCAGTTGTATCGGGAGCTGCAACAAGGTCTTGATCTACATCGGCTTTCACGAGTGTTGTCTTGTCTCGGCGAGGTTCGGGTTGAGAGCGTCAACGATGAGCACTAAAGCGGTTGGGACTTGTCGTCGACGATCAGGCCGCTCGGCACTCTCCTGGCCTTTTGCGGTTACATCTGCGCCGATTTACACCTGGCAACTCTAACGACAACCGCTTTCGGACGATGATCCAATCATGGGAGGCGCTGGTGACCCAGCGGGACTTTGGAAGCGCGGGTTTACTCAGGCATGTGATTTGCCTTTCTCAACTTAAATTAAGTGCTATGGACTTTGTAACCGTATCGATAAGCCCGCACTTGTTGTTTCCATCCTCTAGTCCTCCTCAAACATGGATCCTCCATTCAACAACAATGCTGGGGCCACATTTCCGCCATCCTCCGCAATGACTGCACTGGGTGCGTCCCTCTTCGGCCAAGGCCACCATCCATCGAGCGGCAGGTCGTCGTAAATAGCGTTGTAGTTTCTCTCGGGATGGAGAAGATTAAACTTGTAGAGCGATTGTATGTCGCCGTCTCGCCAATCCCAACCATATACGATGTGAATCATGTCGGGCCGGAGATCGGTGACCCTGAACTGTCCCAAGACAAGGCTGGACCGAGCGCATACAACCAGCTTAGCAGCCCAGGAAGGATTGTCGCCCACGTCTGAGAGATAATAGTTACGGGAACAAGTCCAACCAACCCTCGTCAGAACTTCTTCTTGAAGGTCCATATTGAAGTAGGTGGCCTCCATGCAAAAGTTTGTAGTGTCCCAATAGAAGCCTTCTCTCATTAGCCGCGGGAGATCTTTAGCTTTGACTCGTAGCCTGGCTTCCCATTCGATGCCGTTTCTCATTACGTTGTCGCCGTCGAGACGGGTTGGCACAAAAAGCAATGTGAGATTGTGGGTGACGTTTTGCCATTCTGCTGAGTCGAAAAGTGCTCGTCGGCTTCCATGGCTAGAATAGTGGTACGGAGTGGTATAATCTGGGCCGCCTAGGCTTTGGGCCTCAAACGTCACGGGGATGCTGACCGTGATTCCCATTGCTCGAGTGGTAAAAGATGGTATGATGGATGAGTGAGAGGTAGCTTCTGAGGCTATTCACTTTGACTTGTCTTTGGCTGCCGTGGTCTTTTCTTTGGCAACTGAGGCAGGTAATCTGGAAACAACGTGGTTGAATAACTTTCCCAAGTGGGTTTTGCCAGGAATCTCAGACGATCCATTGTTCAAGAAAACGTGTCGAATCGAGCGAACGGAGAAAGCTCACCGGGCGGAGGGTTTCGTGTCACCTGTACGGCAGGCGGGTAAAAAAGCAGACTTTACCTCACGGAACCTGGAAATTACTTAATTGAGTTGTCCAGCCTTTATCCGAAGTGTAAAAAGGTTTGAGCAGCTTGCTGGCCGGGGAAGGAAAATGTGGCTCTCTCAAGGTAGCAACTACAGCTTCTCAAGATTCCACTTCCTGCCACGCAGATCTGGACGTTGCTGTTTCCTGCTCATTCGAGATAGACTGGATCATGCAAACTCAATTACAGCAGTAGCAATCTAGCTCGGGACAGGGTAAGTATGCCATCAAAATGCCGGGAGAAGGCACAGAGCCCCCAGTACTGTGGTCAATTGATTTCCTAACCCTCGTGTCTCACTACCCCCATGCTTTCTCACTTTCTAGGCGTCTTCTTCGTCCGCTCAACAACTAACGTATCACTCTACATCTCGATCGCCGGGCTACGAAGGCGACCATAATAGGGAGGAGCTGGTGGCTATAGCCGCCATGATAAACATGAGAACCAAGCACTCGCTGCCGACCTCCAAGGTCGCTTGTAGCTCCTCTACCCCGTTTGCCTCAGCTGTACAGCCACCCTTCCCTGAGACACGAATCCACGGCGGCGCGCTCCTCGGGCACAAACCACTCTATACTTATACAAGAAGATCCAACTATCAGTAGACCTGTTGTCATCTATCATTATTGTCGCTCTATGTGTATTCTGGGTTGCTTAATCGGCCTTATGAAATTTCCCGTTCCGATTGAGCTGGTATGCCAGCAGCTTGCCTACCTACGGCCTTTAATTGATGAATTCAGGACTTCAACAGCTTAACACACCGTTTCCGGTCATGGCTGTGTAACAACACGCCGCAGCCTTGTTATTGGGGCAGCTCATGCCTCACGGTCTGATCTGATGGCAACTCAGTCGTCGGCGGCTGATGTACATAGATCGCCGGCTGCCCATGCCCTCCCGCATGCTCTTGATGAACCCACCCCGATGATGCAGTGGATGTATGTGTTTTGGGAGTGCCACCGTCTGGTACGGAAGCCTCACCCCGACCCGCCGCCCTGGTCTTCTTCTTTTCCCGCAGGAGCAGGACGGTGAGCGTCCCGACCGCGATCGCCAACGGAATACCCACGCCAGCTCCGATGCCAGCCGCCGCCCCGGTCGATATACCGCTGCTGGATTCAGCCGTTTTCGAGCACACCGAAATGGCTGTGCCGCTGGGCCCGCTGCTCGTGGCCGTTGGTACGATGCCCATATCCGACTGCACTGCGGTGTTGAGCATGATTCTTCCCCTCGGGCTGATCGTGAAGTTGCCATCGGGCTTGTTGCAATTGGCTCTATTGTTGCAGGTCCAGGAGTTGCCTGCGCCGCACCAGTTGACCCCATTGTGCTTGTCGGGCACTGCAGCAAGAAACATCAGCCTCCGACTGACATCTGTCGTCGGCGTCTCTCCCCAGGTGGTCGCTTACCTGCTCCCTCTATGCTGCTCTCATGGCAGATCTTCGGACACCCGCTCGCCTGGTAGGTCGGGTCGGTGCACGAGTTGCGGTACATTGTCCAAGCATTGGGCTCGACGCAGAGGCCGTTGGTGAGGCAGTAGTGCCCATCTCTGCGACAGCAGGCGACGGCTTCGTTGCTTCCGGCAGCGGGACACGGTTTGCCCTCGGGGTCGGGCGAGCCGTTTGGAAAGTAGCATGTTTGGCCGGCTGCTGCGGCAGCCAGCGCGACCACTATGGGAGCTTTTTGTAGTCGCATTGCTGTTGCTGTGTTGGGCGGAATCCACGGAGATGAGGAGCCGGCGGGAACGCTACGTCGACTCCCGTAGATGTTTCTTCCTCGTCTGAGAGGCGTGCAAGAACTCGTGGCTGATGTACAAAGGGAGGGATCAGAGATGGCGATGGAGCCAACTGCGGAGGTGGAATGGGAAGGAAATGGAGGAAGTAGTCGGAAGCCAAACCAATCCTTCAGAATCTCGAGATTGCGTCAATTAGGCGGGCACTCGAGATTAAAAAAGATTGGCATCACTTAGCCTGACCAGGGTTTGTCTTCCACTCATCAACGGTTCGATTTCCTAAACAGGTATTACGAAGTACCGCCCTACCATGCTGCGGACTTGAAGAGGCATTGGCGTGGGATCTGGCTCTCCAATCAGTGGCCCGCCGACACCTACTAGAGACTTGCATCCGCAGATCGCGCCACGACTGTCTTGCTTCCTAAGGTTTTACTTGGTAACAAGTTGCCCGAGATGGCTGTGCAAGGCGAAATGGGACCTGGGCGACGCGCTAGCAATCTCAAGCCACCCCCTTCCGATCAGGCAACCCGACTGTTGAAAAAGATGTAGCGAGTGGTTGGATGTCGGACCCGAGACATGGAAAGATGGACGGCATGTTGGGGCGAAGGACCGCCCTCCCGGCAGGCAGGCAATACATCCCGGAGCTGTACGAGACCGTGGTGGGTGGTTGCACGTGAGGCAAAACCTGCTAACTGTGAAGCATGGGATTTGGGTGATATCTATGGTATTTTGATTGCACACAAGTCTTTTACGCTGTGCTGTGCAACGTCGACATGAACATAATAGATAGCGACTGGAGAATGTCGAACTTTACAAGAAGTTGATGCCAACGCCGACCTGCAGGCCCTTGGTGCCTTGCTCGCCTCGTCTCAGCACCAAGGGAAGACTGAAGTTGAGCTCGAAGCGGGCGACGGGATGAGCGTAGACCAGTCCAACACCGGCGGCAGTCGTGGGCAGGCCGGTACCTAGGTCGTTAAGCGCCCTCCACATGCTGCCGGCAACGGTCCTGGCATCAAGACCCTCACCCGTTGACTCGCGGCCCTTGCTCTTATTCTTCAGCGCCACTAGCCTACCGCCATTGGCAAAGACCTGAAAGCGAAGGGACGAGTCTGGTCCCTTGTACGGCAGTGGGAAGAGCAGGTTGACGCTGCCGGCGGCGAAAACATCTCCTCCGACGGCGTCCTGTCCGTCGTGAGGGCCGAGCCCGCCATACTGGAAGCCTCTAACATCGGTGGGTCCGCCGAGCTGGAATCTGTCGTTGATGCGGCTTGGCTGGGCCTTGCCTGCGGCAGAGAATCCGAGAGGTAGGGGGTAGAGCATACCGAAGCGAAAGCCTCCGCCGATGGAGATGCCAGAGCGGCCCTGAATACCAGGAAGAGGAACGGGCACGGCGCCGCCAACCTCGAGCTCATTCTTAGAGAAGGCGACGTCTCCGCCGAGCGGGCCAACACCGGCGACCTCAAATACTGAACGCAGCATGTAACCGCTTTGCGGCAATTGCGGGTTGTCTCTCTCGTCACGCTGGTAAGTGTGCTTGATGGAGCTCTTGACCGAGTCTCCGGCATCGGCTCGGACGGTCGGGCTGGCGCTGTCACGCAGACCGGTTACCTGGCGCCAGATACCAGAGTACTCGACAGAGTGCATGTCCTTAGGGCCAGAGAGCCAGGAGAAACGCAGGTTACCGCCCTTGAGAACCTCCTCGTGGGCTGCCCAGGACTTGTCGGTCGCGGAAGCCAGTCCCTCCAACGCAATTCTCGTATCGGGGTTGCTCTGGACCGGCGCGCTGAGGGTTGCGCTGTAGGCGGATCGCGTTCTCGTTCCGGCACTGGCGTTGACGGTCAGCTGTTCGGCGCCGCCGAAGATGTTGCGCCACAACAGAGAGGTGTAAGCGGAGCCCTCGCTGTTTCCAACATCTGTTCCAGCGTTGAACTTGTATCGGGACAGTTCTTTGACGACAATGTCGACGTCGACGTCGGTGGGCGTGGAGGAAGCATCGGTGTTGTTGGCATTGCTCAGGTGGACCTTGGGATCGGGGTGGAAGATGCCTGGCTACGTCAGTGTCTGCGATGCGAGCTTGAGGCCTGTCCTCTGCGTACCCAGTCGCTCGAGCTTTCCCCTGGCGTCACCCAATCGAGCTGCCACCTCGCCGAGAGTGGACGAGCTATTCGCCTCCTCGGTCAGAAGGGGCTGGAATATGGGGTCGAGGAAGCCTCTTCGGGTGTTGTTGGCACCGTGGACCTGCAAGCGGTTGATGGTCATGGGTTGAGAGTTCTGCTCGGCGAGCTGTTCTGGGCGTTAGCACGGGCATCGCGGATCGTGCGGCGGCAGTTCCTTGCCAATTGCTGAAGCCTCCTGATCTTGGCCTCCTCCTGCAGCTTCTCGAATGCAGCCGAGGACTCTGCCTCCTTTCGCAGCGCATCGGGGTCGGTCTTGAGCTTGCCGATCGGGTTGGAAGCCTGCGGAACACGAAGATTTGGTTGTTAGCGATTGCACGTGCCAGTGTTGGCAATTGATGGGGCAGGACACTTACAGAGCTTCCGCTCGATCCCGCCTTGGAAGCCATGGGAGCAGGCAAAGTGTGGTGTCGGAGTGTGGACGAGAAGCTTGCAGACGACGATGCCGAGGGCGAGCGAGAGTGACACCAGTCGGCAGGCTTCGGCTGGATTTCGAGAAGCAGCAACGGAGCACGGGCGCCAAAGGGACGGACCGGGAGGCGGAGAGCAAGCTGGGAGCTCATTGGGGCTTGGTTGTGGCTAGTGGGTTCGAGAGGTCGAGCCACACTTGGAGAGCTGCAGCGGCAGGTGCCACAGCCCCACAAAGGAAAGGCAAGGAAAGTGTGGCGCTCGGGCCCTACACGGTGGGAATTCTGTGGCTGAGAACGCAGCGCACGGAGCAGTGACATAATAAGGTGGGTCTCTCCAAGCCCGGAGGAAGTCATCCGGTACGTACTGGTGGCATCTGCGCCTGTCACAGCCTCGCCGCATTCCCCAGGTGTCCTGTCCACCGCTGCGTCCAATCCGTTCTGTTTCCCAATCCTCTTCAACACTCCCCAAACTTCATCCAGCCCAGCCCAACCGCCAACGCAACAGTCAACCTCCACAGGTCGAGCTGCGGTTTCACAGTCTCTTTCTACTTCCAGTCCGTGCATATTTTTTTCCACATTCTTTTCCCTTGCTGCAGGTGCCGACCGTCTCCTTGAAGGGATCCCTGATTACGTCGTCCGCTGTCACCGCGACAAATCGCTACGCCAGCCCGGAACACCAGGACTTCGTCCAGCCGACCCAGCAGCCATGGCAGCTAGTAGGGCGGCGCAGAAGCGGGTATGACATCTTCTGTCCCTTTTCCTCTGGGACCAGCACTGACTGACGCCTCTGCAGTTGACGCGCGAGTACAAGACCATTTCCGAAAATCCTCCGCCGTACATCGAAGCACACCCGTCGGATTCCAACATCCTCGAGTATGTCCATCGTGCATCCCCCATCAACTCTCGCTGACCAGCTCGCAGGTGGCATTATATCATCACCGGGCCCGAAAATACACCGTACCATGGCGGCCAGTACTGGGGCACCCTCGTATTCCCTCCAAACTACCCCTTCGCGCCCCCGGCCATCCGAATGCACACCCCATCCGGCCGCTTCCAACCCTCCACACGACTATGCCTCTCCATCTCCGACTTCCACCCCAAATCGTTCAACCCGGCCTGGGAAGTCTCGACCATCCTTATCGGTCTGCTTTCTTTTATGACCAGCGAGGAGATGACCACAGGTTCTGTCTCGAGCACCGAGACTGAGCGGAAGATGCTGGCAGCTCGCACAAAGTGGTGGAACTCTACCGGCGGTGGCTCCCACGCCAAGTCAAATCCTGCACAAAAGGGCAACGTCAAGGCCGGTGACGGAGGCGCCAAGTTCCGCGCCGAGTGGCCCGAAGTCGACAAGGCCAACTGGGAATGGATGAAGGAAAACAAGGTCGACATTGCGACAGGGAACAAGATCGGCGCGGCAGCAGGGGCCTCGTGTGGGCCTCAGCTCGGCATCGGCGCCGGCAGTGGCCATCAGGCACAGGCCGTCGTCGATGCCGTCGTCCAACAACGAGACGCCGGCCGCGGCTGGCTGAACCAAAACAAGCTGCTTGTCGCCGGCGGGTTGATCTTCTTCTACGTTCTCCTCGCCAGGGTGCTTGGCAGCGACAGCTGAGGTAGCATGGAGAGGGTGCAACGATAGCGGCCTCATTTCGGCATCGTGTGGATTGAGGCAGTGGATAATACTGTGCGCATGGATGACACGGCTGAGCATGGCGTTTTTGGGCTTTTCCGGCAAAGGGACCAGAGTGATACACACGCAAGAGTCTTACTAATAGAGGACTGAGACGGTGGGTTTGGTTTGGCAAAACGCTTACGACGAATGTATTCTAGATTCGACAATGGGATCATTTTTCGGAAGCGGTACTTGTAACAAAACTTTGAACGGCTTTCTTGATCATCGCATGACACGATGGCGCCGATAATTCAGCCAAGGTGGCGTTTGTGCTGTCATGTCGACGGTGATCTTGTCAGTCAGGCGCGTCGTACATGTTCCCCTTGCAGCTGTAAAGATGACGGGACGCCGCTTATCAAGAGGAAATCAACGTTGCCTCTGCATCTAGGCCGTTGAATCAAGAACCCGGCATCTTTTTTAGTAGATGAAGACGAAACTGCATGCACTGGTACGTGATTCATGCCGACGATCAAGTTGTCTGTCTGCATGTATTCGTCAGCAAGTGCTGCAACGGTACATGGGCAAAGTCGATGAAAAGACCGAGTTGAGGTGGCCTGCTGGGCCGACCGGAAAGTGGACGATGAGTGAAGTAAACGGATGAGCCGACGGCCAGGCATCATCCGAAGAAAACATCAGACTTGACACAGAGCGCCGACCGGCGAGGATCACGAACGGATGGCTTTCGGCCATTTCCTGGGCTTGGCAGAGAAACACACAACGCTGAAGAACGTGGAAAGACCTGCTGTCTTGGTAAGCCGAAACATGGTGTTCGCCGGCATGAAGTCGTGGCGGAGAGGGGAAACACCAGACGGCAGATGTGGGATAAGGGTGAGTGTGTGTGTGCTCTGGTGTGTCGTGAACGTGGCAGATATGAGGATGAGTTAATGAGGCGTCTACTATCAACTGATCATCACTTGACGCGCAATACAAACGTCTCCTCTTGGCGGGTTGGAATATTGCAGATGCGATAAGGCCCTCTGAGCATTCACACTTTCTCGAGATGGCGTTCTGCATGTAGCCAAGCCAGGAGCGCATGCCTAATGCCTGGCACATCGTTGCATCGGTGCCCGTGCGTCGGTTCGAAACAAGAAGAATCGAGGTCGTCGAACATGTTGGATGTGTGGTGTTGGTGTTTACGATGAGGCACTCAGACCGGGGGGTCTGTAACAGCGTGGTGGTGCCACGTTCATGCATCGAGTCAAGCAGCTGTTGACTGGTCACGCAGCACATTGTGCCGGGTGCAACGTTCTTCTTGTCGAATCATCTTGAATCGTCTCAACTCCAACTGATTGAAGACGAGGAAAACTGGCCTGAAGTCGGCCGTGCAACGGGAATCTGAACAACCCCCCGACCGTCTAGCGCACGGCACCAGAGACTCCCGGTAAGGTTGACACCTACAGAAACAGAGTTTGCAGGTTTCTGTGAGTGTCTGGTCCGTTGGAGGTCCTTATTAGGTTTTCCTTTCCTCATCCTAAATTCAACGCGGCGGCGCTAGGGGCTCTAGATCGTCTAGATTCTGCAACGGGCCACGGGGCCGATGCAAGGGGCAAGCTTCCATTGCATCTTACATGCGCCCCGTACGTAGGGCATAGTGTGGGCAAAAAAGAAAGGGGCATTTCAAGACGCAGAGAGGACCACTAGCAAGGGTCTCTTGCGCGCGCGCGAACGCTGATCAAACCAACCGCATTCCACCCCCAGACCAGATTCTCCCCTTGGCCGTGGATGTCCCCCCGCGAAGCGTCCCGAACCCTACGAGGCGACGCAACGCATCGACACTATGTGCAACATGGCACGCTCAACCTTGTATTCAGTTTACGGTGGAGACGAATTACCCTCGTCTCAACTCCCGGCCCGCCAACCCAGTCGTCCAAGACCCAGACGCCCAGGTGCCAGAGAGAGAACACACCACAGTGCCACAGACCTAGACACGCGAAGCTTCAATACCCCGGTTCCTGGTCTCGCGGCGACGAACGTTTGTCAAGCAGAAACATGACACGCCCGTGCTTGGGGAGAAAGGGGAACGCGGGCTTGGGCAGATGAGGGCGGTTTGGCTTGGCCCCCCATACCGGTGGGCGGGATGTGGAGGGAGAGCACCCACCCGCTCTTCGGGAAGAGACAGCCAAGGTGGAAATTTGTTACCGCGCAGTTACTTGGCCTCTAGCACCGTTTATCGTCGTCGCTAATGTCGGGCGATTGACGGTTCGCCTGATGGGACGGGAACCTGGACCAGCACAGGGGAAGTCTCCGATTCGAGAACACGCCTCGAGACGCACGGCTGTCTGGCCCCGTCCCTTTTCACCTCTTCCCCTTCTGCCTCCCTCCCCTTGTCCTTTCTTTTCTCGTCTGGATCTGCCACAGGGGGTTTCATCAGACTTGGTATAAGGCTGGCTTATCGCCCGGCGTACACGATCGCTGGTGCCTCCCTTGACCTTGGAGCGGTGGGGTTGCGCGACTTGCTGTTCTCTTGCCTCTTTCGCGGGAAACGACAACCATGGCGACGAACACGAATTGGCCGCTCCAGGAAGAGCAGGCCGAGCGGAAACGTGAGCCGACCGTCGATGTGGCGGAGTTCGACGAGAGGATGGGGGATACAGACAAGAACGAGACGCTGGTCGTCGGTACGACAAATCTGTATGTGAATGGGGAGCTGAGGCTGATTCCTGTGAGTCTCCAAGCGAATACTTGGCATTGCGTTCAATGTTGTTGCTGACATTCTCAAGATGCCCACGCCTGACCCCAAGGGTGAGATCGAGTTGCTTGTGTTGTCAAGCCAGGATAAAGCGCTAACACGCATTCCAGACCCATTGAACCTCCCCGCCTGGCGCAAATGGACGGCAATTGCCTGTCTATGCTTCTGTGAGCTCTACAGACCTATGAATCAACCCAAGAGTCACCGACAAGACACACTAACACTCCACCAGTCGGCGCCCTCGCTCTCTCAGCAGAGGTTGTCATCGGTGGGCTCCTCCCCGTCTTCATCCTCGAGTACTCGGGCGTCGACCCGCGCATCCTCAACACGATCGACTTCAAGGCCCAGAGCGGCGGCAGTGGCCTCAACATTAACCCCATGTCCGTCGTGCCCCCCGGAGTCAAGCCCGCCCCGCTCGACGAGGTTGCCCTTCTGGCCACGATACCGCTGTTGGCGAACGGCGTGGCGAGCTACTTCCTCGTGCCCACTTCCATCTGGATAGGTCGTCGCCCGGTTCTTCTCTTTGCCGCGACATGTGCCTGGGCCGGCGGTTTGTTTGCTGCGCTGAGTCAGAGCTTGAACCAACATCTTCTCGCAAGGGGGCTGATGGGCTTGGGCGCCGGCGCGGTGGAGGCTTTGATCCCTCTGATTGTGCAAGACATGGTGTTCATCCACCAGAGAAACAAGGCCATGTCGGCTGTCGTTTCTAGTCAGGGAATCATTATCATCGGGTTGGGTGTTGCGGCGCCATGGGTCTCTGCCAACTATACCTGGAGGTGGCTGTATTACATCACCTCCGGCATGGGCGTCTTGGCCTGGGCTCTGCTGATAGCCTTCCTGCCCGAGACCAGATGGACAAGATCTCAGGAAGAATTGAGTAGGTCTCTCTTCCAAATAGTCGACCACACATTTCTAACATTGCCCAGGTGGTCAGATAGTTTGGCCTCTTCTCCCCGGTCAAAGCCGTCCCGAGCTAGACTTCGTCACCTACACCCCACGAACCCTGTGGACTAACATCGGCGTCTTTCAAAACGGCTTCGAGTTCAGACGCGCCGCCAAGTCCATGTTCGACGCCCTGCGCTCCACGTACTTCCCCGCCATCATTTGGGCTGTTCTTGCCAACAGTATCATGATCGTCAACAACCAGGCCGCGCAGCAGATCACGCCCTTTGCCCTGCTTGCCCAGGGGTGGCAGTTCCAGTGGACTGGTCTCACGGTGCTTCCATTCTTCCTGGCATCGGCGCTCGTGTACGTCTTTGGTGGTCCCGTGGCTGACAAGATCTCCAATGCTGTGACGAGAATGAATGGGGGCAGCCGAGAGCCAGAGCACCATCTTGCGAACCTCATCCTGCCTTTTGTTTCTGGGGTAGCGGGATGCTTCATCTTTGGCACCGCTGGCGAGAAGAACTTGCACTGGGCTGTCCTCCTAGTTGGTTCGTTCTTGATCGTATTTGCTTTCCTGACGACGATGACGATTCTCAACGTCTTCATTGTCGAGAGCTATCCGCAATGGGCAGGGTGCGTCATGTCCCCGGTTTTCGTCAATAATTGTTTGCTGACTGCTTTCAGGCCGGTACTCGTCAATGTTTCGTCCTTGCGCATCGTCATCGCCTTCTTCCTAGCCTCCAAGGCCACCGTCTGGATTGCCGAGAAGGGTGCCTTGGCAACTTTTGCACTTTACGCCGAGACTATTATCGTATTGTCTCTTGGACTGCCGGTATTATACTTTTTCGGCAAGAAGATGCGGCAGTGGACGGCCGGCAACGTCAAGAACAGGCAGAGTGAGAAAGAGAAGGTGTTCGACGATGGTGCATCCGTCTAAGGTCGGTAATGATACGAGGAAGGGTTCTGTGGGGTGCATCAGCGATAACCAATTCTTTCTCGACAATCTTTCACTACATCTTTTAATCCATATAATAGAGGCCGAATGAAGAATAACCAATCCAGTCGCTACCGAAACGGACTCATCTTTGCACGACTGATAAGTTTTCTTGTCACTATAAGAGAACGCCGTTATGATGGAAAGATGAGATAAGACAGAGCTTGTGATCCAATTTGTGAAGTGTCGAATACTACTCATTGAAGTCGGTTCAAGATTGCTTTCACTATGCAGCCGGGGTCTGCAGGGACGGCGAAAATGTTCCAAGATTGATGCGGCAAAGTGTTCTCAGTACTATTCATCGATGCTTGGAGTATTCTAGGCTGTGGTCATGATTTGCTTGATAGTGTACGCTCCAACAAGGTCATGATGTTACCTAGCGGGCACCTGATTGGGACATGCAGCATGTATGAAATTGCAAATAGTAGCGATGATAGGTAGATGCAGGAGTCTAAAACACCGATTTTCTGTCAAAACTTCCTTAGATCTGTTGAACGGGCAGGTCAATTCTTAAAGTGAAAAAGAATTTCTGAAGCCTGTCCTGTGATCAGCAACAGAATGACTTCAACAGTATTCTAATAGTGCAATTCATGTATATCATGTCTCATATCTCCACATGGCAACTCTGAGGGCGTGGAATGTCTGTAGGCGCTATGCTGTTCAGCAGTCCACGAAGTCGGCGCGCTTTGCTCTCCGCCCCCGGAAGCCGTCGCCGTTTCCTTGCTTTTTTTCTTCTCGCGCAGAAGTAGTACGCTGAGAACGCAAACAACAATTACCAGAGGCAAGCCGATACCAGCTCCGATACCTGCTGCTGCCACAACCGATATCCCATTGCGGGCGTCTGGCGCCGCCGACGGTGAGCTGGTGGGAATGATGGAGCCGTTGATGAAGCCCACCTCACCGAGATCCGATTCCACCGCCGCGTCGAACATGATTTTAGCAGGATGTTTGACTGGGAAGTTGGTGCTCTCATTGCAGTTTCTGATGCTGTTACACGCATAGCGACCATTGCCGCATGCCCAGATACCGTTGTGGTCACTGGTAACTGCACATTGAAATATCAGTTAGCCTCCTCCAGACGACAATCCCAGGGCTCTCTGACCTGCTCCCGGTATCTCGCTTTTGTCGCAGTATTTTGGACATCCATCTGCCTGAAAGCTCGGGTCTGTACACGCACCGCGATACACGGTTGAATCCATCGTCGTCCAGCACAGGCCATTTGTCAAGCAGTAGTGGCCATCGAAGCAGCACGCTGCGGCTTGTTTCCCTTTAACGGTTGGACATCGTTTGATGTAAAATCTGGAGGTGTCGACCCGAAGGCGGTTTGGCCAGTAGCAGGTGTCTGCAGCGACGACAGTCGCTACCAGTGCTATGAATGAGAGAAAGACGTGTGGATGCATGGTCAGCAGATTTGTTCTGGCTGATGAATCCTGTGAAAGGAGGAGCCGAGAAAATTTGGCCAAGTCCTCATTTATTCTAATGTAGTGGTCCTCACGGGTCAGGCCTGATCTACGTTTGTATCGTGAAAGGCTCAAGATGCTAGTGGCATACGGTGGCTTTTCTAAGGGCGAGACCTTAGATGCATGGTTGGCCAGTAGCATTGTATTCTACGCGTAAATCATGTCGCGATCGTCTCGGTTACATTGCAGCCGGCAGTGTCTCCGGAGGCGATGAGATGATTGGGCGGCTTGCTGATACGATGAGGCAGATTGCCCTAGCTCAACCTGATGAGGCGGCAACTTGACAGCAAAGTAGCACGGCGGATCTGTAGCCGTTTACAGAAACGAAGAGCTGTTGCCCGGCGATGCCCTGGCTTCTTTGTTGGGGAAGCGCTTGCTGAACCCTATGACCCGGTGGCATCATTTCTGTGTAGTACCGAGGCCAAAGCTTAGTCAAGATAATGCGAGCAACATGCAAGATCTCGGTCAAACAATGGGTTCGCTCTTTCACATCAAGCCATAACCCTCTTCCTGCATGGCTTGCGCCACCAGCAGTCAAACTTGGCTGTCCACCCCTGGCATCAAATACGTTTGATGTTCGATAATCCTTCCTGTGCAAATCAGAAACTTTGACCGCAAGCCGGTAAATGAACTCCCGGTGACATCAACTTAAATTATCAGTCAAGGAACCTTCAGTCAATCTACTGTTAGTAGAAAGATTTGTCATCAATGCGAATTCCAACATTCTCTTCAACTTTGTCCCCCGGACAATAGGAATGTGGCTTGGCCTGGTAAATTTCCAAGTGAGACATGCTCGCTTGAGTGAAAACGGGTAGAATTACAGCCAAAGATGCCAAGGAGGGCAAAATGCAAGTTTCATCAAAGCACAAGATCTGTTGCCATGTAACAGCCTTCAACGGGATCCTGAGGGCCTCCAGAGGTGCTTGAGTGAGTAGTTTCGTTTATGCTGGGGAGATCGTGGTCGAAGCTTTTATCCCTAAGTAGTTGCAAACTACTACTATGGACGAGGCATTCATAAACGAGAATGAACGATCAGACGCTTCGCTTGTGGTTGTAGGACGATTTGATGCCAGCAATGAACGTAACTAGGCCATGTCTGTTTCTTATTGACAATTCTGGCGAGAATTTCACGGGTAGTAACCAGGGGACGCAAAGTGACTTGATCACATGCAGATATGAGCTACTTGACTTCTATGTTTGCCCTGTCTCCTTTCTGATGGTGGTCATTCAAGGACCATGGTAAATGCTACTATTGCAGAAGAGCCTTGACCAAGTCCTCAACTGACTGGACAACGGGGTATTTGGGGAAGGCAGGCTTGTAAACCTAGGGAGTAGTTTATTAGTACACCATCAAAAGAAACACTCCAAACAGCTGTACATACCGATTGACACCGAGCGTTGAACTCGTCCGTCGTACCCTTGATTAAAGACAGTTCGTCGCCGGGCACTCCCAGCTTGACCAGCGGGCCCGACTCGGGTGCAACCTGGTCCCACCCGGGGCCGGCGGCAGGGTTCTTGATCCACTCGACGAACCAGTCATGGATGGAGTCGGCCAACGCCTGTTGCGCTTCTGTGACACCCGAAAGGGCCTCGAAGCACTCGTTGCCTCCGTGAAAGAACGGAACCTCAGTGCCGTGCGTGGGAGCGGTGTTGGGAGGGCCGACAACGTTGTCGTAGGCACCGAAGAAGCGGTAGACCCAGGTATTCTGGGTAGCGCTGCGGAGGTCCTGAAGATAGTCGACGGCACAGTTGAAGCGGGCATCGCCGTATTGGGCGCCGCTGCGAAGGGATTCGGTCTCGTAGTCAGACGCGTTGTAGGCCTCGATCAAGACGGCGTCTTCGATATGTGCGCTATCGGCGTCGAACGTGTTGATCCAAGAGCTGAAGTTGGTGTTCTCGCCGCCGTAGACGATGCTGAAAATTGTGCCCTCGCCGTTGGAGGTGCCGGTCAGAAGGGGCACGTGAGAGGCGTACTTGCCGGCAGAGAATCGAGCGGCGTAGTCGGAATGACGCGTAATGTTGTCGATGACGGGAGTGAACCAGGTATTGAAAGTCGAGTTGAAGTTGGCAGTCTGGAAGGCATAAAGGTCGACGTCACGAAGGCAGTCAAGCTGGTCGTTTCCGCCAGCAGGGCAGCCGACTTCGGTGGCGACAGCATCGAGGGCCTCGTTGATGGGTGCGTAGCCAGGACCGGACACGGCGTTGGCGCTCATCTCGACGGCACCCTTGAGGAAGGTATCGGGGTGGTTCCAGAGATAGTGGTCGACCTGGACAGCACCGGAGGAGTGGCCGCCGAAGACAATGTGGTCCGGGTTTCCCCCAAAGGCTAAGACAAAGTTAACCTAACGCCATGATGGTCTGTGTTAGTTCGAAATCTCGAATGCTTACCCCGGATGTTCTCATGGATCCAGTCAAGGGCCTTGTTGACGTCCAGGATGCTGAAGTTCTGAGACTCCTCAGGATGAGCATCCTTCAACTCCGCAGAATGCGGGGAGGCAAAGATGCTCTCGCGGGTGTTGAAGTTGACATAGACAACGCCCTTGCGCGCGAAGTTGGAGCCCTGCAGCTGAGGGTTGCTGTTAGACCCAGTCACCATAGCACCGCCGTACATGTACACGAAAACCTTGAGGCATTGGTCAGTCTACAATCGCGGTATACATGTGATGCTGGAATACTCACGGGCAGCTTTTCTCCGTCCGCAGGCGCCCAGATGTTGAGGTTGAGACAGTCCTCGCCTTGCTGGCTGAAAGTGGTGCCAGATATGGCCTGAGGACAGGTTGGGCCATAGGAAGTCGCCTCAAAGGGCGAGTTCGACGGGGGGACATCTTGAGGTGCCCGCCACCTGAACAAGTCATCAGCATGCGCAAAGAGCAAAGAGACATTGTTATTTGGAGGAGGAAAATAAAAATGGAGCAGCTTACCTGTTCTCGCCTCCCGTAGTCGCCGCAAATGGAATGCCCAGGAAGACAGAGTTCTGCGACGCATCACGAAATCCCTTGACAATGCCCTGGGAAAGCACAGCGCTGGGGGCCTGCGTGATGTTTGTGTATGCACATGCCGCCGTGCGAGGGAAGACAGTCACGGCCAGGGCTAGGCTTGCGCCCGTCGTGAGAACATCGACGAGTCCCATGATGCACTTGATGACGATCGATGAAGTGCGGAAAGGGGTGAAGAGACTAGACAAGACCGGGAAATCGGAAGTGTCCACGCAGCTTCATATCAACAACGACCGATGGCTCCTCACTGAGACCCCTACAAGCGCAGATGTGGGCAGACAGATGGCGATGGTTCTTCACGGTGGAGAGGAGCCACCAGAGACCAGGGGTCGGCATCCATGTCAACTCCGCTCTCGAAGGGGCTGTCCTCGCCTCTGTCCACACTATTGAGCACGAAAGAGTGATCTTCTCCGGCGGGCTCATTAAAAGCTGGGCTGGGCAGGCTGGGATTCCAGTCACCTCTCACTGCTTCATCGGAGAAAACCAAGCAATCTCGCCGACGGGGACTCCACTGCCGGCATCCTCGGCTTTACCCCCGCGGCCACGAGGGACTCCTGGGTTCTGAGTTGAAGAATCGCCAGATCCTGATTTCCACATGCAAGGCACATGGGCGAACTCCTACATTGCAGCTCAGCCACCCCGGCAGAGTCTTCAGCAGCCCTAGCGGCCCAAGGCTTTCTCCACCGTGAAAGGGGATTTTTGGTAAGCGTCGATATCGCGAAACAGGCCAAGTCCCTGACGATACCCTGCTTGTTCCCCTGCCTCGGTGCCGAAAGATGCGGGGCGCGGGCAACGTCTTCCCACGCTATCGTTGGCACTAGACTTGAAGATCACGAGAACTTGATACCATCACTCCACGTCCTTGGCCACCATTGGGCCAAGACGTTCCAGGCAACTGGGACCTCTGGCTCTCTGCTGGCGAAATTCGGCCAGACTTTTGTCAAGTGCGCCCCTAAGATTCGCAACTGTTGCCAATCCCGCGAAACTAGTCCCGAACTCACCCTCTCCGCCCGCCTAGCCTGAACTGCCACATGAGCAGATGCCCGCTCGCCGTGTCGTTCTTGACTCCTTGAGACCAAGCACCTTGGCTAGCGTTGCGGAACTTGTGCGCCGTATCCCTACGTGCAGTGAAATGGTGGCAGCCGGCGAATGCACAAACCCTGCTGCATCGAACCGTGTCTAAACTGCATTGAAAACAAGCGTGGTGCATTAGGGGGGTGAGACGAAAGCTCCGTGGCCCAGCTACTCGGGCGCAGATCAAGGCATAAGACCTGAAGGGCATCCACAACAGTCTGCTCTGTTCTGTCTTACTCGCACAGACAAACACGAACCGGCCGAATCGCTATCCAATGGTGGAAGGTCTTGGTCAAGTGGTAGGTGATTGCAGAGGCTGAAGATGGCTGTGAGCCGGGCTCCGATGAAGACTAATGTTCTTCCAAGATCTCGTGGTACATCTGTACTGTGGCCGCTGCTATTTTCCTGGTGCTTCGGCTGTGGATCCGACTCCGCAGATTCAAGTCGCTGGGCGTCGACGATGGCTTCATCATCCTATCGACATGCTGTCTCATTGGAGACTTGATTATCCAACAGCACATGTGGAATCTAGGAATGGCTGAGATTCCAAAAGCAAGCCGAGACGAGTTTATCCAAATCATGCAGGTCTGTTCATTGTCGAAGGAGAAGTTGGGCCATGGAGCTGATTAAACCCGCACCCAAGATGATCGTACCCGGGTCTATCCTCTACGTCACCTCCCTTTGGGCCATCAAGCTTGCACTGGTTCTCTTCTACAAGAGAATAGCAGCACCGGGATCAACGTTACAGCTTGTGTACAACGTCACAATTGGGCTGCTGGCAGCGTCGTGGGCAACCATCTTCTTCCATATCATCTTTCAGTGCTACCCCCACGACAAGAGATGGTCGCAAGACCCAAACTGTAAGTCAATATAACAGCCATCAACTCGCAGACTTCAAGGGAAAGCTTACAGCTGGAAGACCAATGCGATCCAAAGGACGCGGAGATCAACTACTGGTTGACAATTCTTCGTAAGAACCTCCTCGCTATGCAACAGAGCCACTTGTGCTAGACTAACACCAATCTCGTAGTCAACATCGGTTCCGATGTCGTCAGTAAGTGGCTGTCAAGGGAGCTGACGATCTCGATCTCTGCTGACTTTAAAAAGCCATCAGTTTGCCGATCTCCATGGTTCTCAAGCTTCAGATGAAGTTGAAGCAGAAGCTTGGTGTGGCTGCTATTTTTGCTCTGGGTTTCTTCGTCATCATTGCCAGCAGTAGGGATGCCTCTTGCCTTGCAACTTTGATCTCTGCTAACGCTATCAGTTATCCGAGCCTACTACTCGAAGCGTAACGAGACCATGCTGACGTGCACCGTCTCCATGATTGAAACTGCTGTCGCCATAATCGCTGCATGCCTCCCGGGTTCGTCAAGCCCCCCTTCCAAACCTTTCCTTTATCTGCACACAATACTTACTTGATTTCTGGCAGCTCTTCGAACTCTGTTCCTTGGCCATACCTCAACTGCCGGCACCGGATCGAATTACGGACGCTACGAGCTCTCGTCGGCTGGCATCGACCACACCCGCCGAACACAGCAAAGCCGTATCACGACCACCGTCGTCGGTGGAACACACAACAGAGATAACGACTCGGAGGATGAGCTGTTCAAAGAGACTGGCCAGCCAAGCGCTTCAGGGCCAGGTCATCTGTCACCCACGGGCGACAAAGGCAGTGGCATCTCGGTGAGCACCACGTTTCAGATGCAACATGCGGTAGACGAAGAGGCCATCCAGCCGAAGGAAAGATTCAACCAATATACCTAGCGTCGGCCAATGCTTGTTTTGAACACCTGCAACCTGTTCTCCGGGTTTTAGTTTTCCTCTTCAGCGTAGTTCTTCGTCTCTATTTCAAAATGTTTCGTTGCTGGCTAGATTTCTTTTGTTTTCGGTACCGATTCGGGTGATCTCGAGCCTCCCAGACTGTGCCATTGGTTCTGCCACCGAATGACGACTAAACAGTCTGAGCCGTCATACGGTCCGTCATGAAGTTGACCGAACACATCGCAATCCAAACCTGGAATGCAGGGTATATTATGAAATTCACGTAGAACCAAGTCGCGGTATCTGAACCAAACATTGAACCTAACAGCCGATACAGGTACCCAAATAATGTACCCGCAAACAACGCCCATTTGTCCCTCTAGTTGTGTCGTACTGATCACATTCTTTCCCAGACCGCCGGCCAAGAAGCCCCAAAGCATTACCTACACACTATAATCTCCCGCGACACTGTTTCTCATCTCCAAGTCAGTGCTGCATCGAAATCGGGCAGCTCCTCATCCGCGGGCTCAGGCGTCTTCGCGCTTGACTGCTGTGTGACAACTTGCAACGGCACAGCCAGGCTAACCTTGTTGCCGGAAAAGCTGACGGACAGATGCAGAACGTATGTTCGAGCAATGTAGCAGCTGTAGAAAGTCGGAAGAAACATCTTGTGAGCGGTCGGGAGCTGAATCGGAACCCTCATGACCGCTCTCCAAAGCGGCCCTGGTGCGTCCGCGTCCTGGTGCCATTCGATTTCCTCAGCGTTGCATGTAGGTAGCTTTACCGACGTGGTGTACTTCAACTCGTGCCGCAGACCGCTTGCATCTCTTGCCACACCAAGCTCCGGGAGTGTCTTGATGGGTACCCCGCTGAACCATGTGATGGCCTCAAGCCCGATCTGGCCAACACAGACCTCGGGGGGAGAAGAGAAAGCAGATGATGAATTGAAGCTGAGGTTCAGTGTGACAGACGGCTGCACCTCGGAAAGCTGATGTCCGCTGGCGGAGAGATGCACGGCTCCCGGCTGAGCTGCGGTAACCATGATCTGGTCCTTTTGTGTTGATAAGCGGCTCCGGCGGACGGACTTGGTCTTGAGGAGAGAGTACCTTGTGTCGCGGTCCGTGACTCTCAGCGGCGCATCTTCCGGGAAACCAGGAAGCACCTTGATGGGGTGGCTGGCCTCGATTGGGCGGCCTATGTTGGAAGTACGCTTCTGCAACAAGCGTGCAACGACAGTGTACTCGACTCTTGTCATGACGGGCGACAAATCATCCTTTTCCCAGCTCCCCATCGTAGGGGGCAGTCGCCTGTGGAGATCTTGGATGTGTCCAGCTTCCGAGAGGGTGTCACAAGCGTCTTTAGACAGTGCATGGGGAATCTTGAAGTCGAATGGGATGTGGTATTTCTGGCCAGCCTGGAAGATGCGCCCCGAGGGGTAGGATGTGTCGTGAATAGGCATGTCCAGGTTCAGAAAGACGTCGTCGACGACCTTTGGTGCGGGCAACATGTCGATTCTGGCATGGCTTGTGCCGACGAGGTTAATCTGGACGCATTGAAACGGCATGTCTCTCTCTGGACAAACTGTCACAGTTCCGGTGACGGAGGAGCCATTGCTGTATATCTTGGAGGTGTAGTGGTTGTCGATGTTGATGTCGAGGCCCATCTTCGGCATGGCGTGCCACGTGTCGCTGAGAAGCGGGATGAAGAGAGAAGAGAGCGGGTTTGCACACTTGAAGCTTAGAGTATGCGTTGGAGATTGGGCGACTGAGTCTTTCATTTTCAAGGTTGGCTCAGAGACTTGAGTTGTGGTGAGAACAAGGAGAAGTCAGACTTCCGGGGAAAGAGGGGGACCACGCAACCTTTATACCACAAGAGCGATTGATTGAACGCCAGGAATGTGTCGCAGGCATCAGGTAATGAGTCAAAAAGCCAGGCTAGCAAAAGTTTTCGGTGCCTTTTGTGCGCTGGCGCTTGGAAACCTTTTTCATTTCAACTCGGCTATACTCAACCTACACGGAAGACGATGCATCGCCGGCCGCAGCCCACGACCTCCGGGGACCCACCGTCTCGGGACGTCTTAACGTACACTGTCGGAGCCCCGCTCGCTCGGGACGCCTTAACGTACACGGTCGAGCCCCGCACGCCCTCGGATCTTCTTAACGTACACGGTTTCGGGCCCCATTTGCCGCCGACGAATGGCGCCCTTATCAGGAAGCCCTGCCCCCCCGCGCTAGACTGAATGGCGGAAGTCAAAACGTAAGAGAAATTGGATCATTCGAGGGCAGGGAATTTGTCCGTGAATTTTCGCGTGTTCCGTGGGGTTTTCCCCAGACTTGGCCGATGCACTCAGCAGCTGTTTTCCACAGCTGCGCGGAGCCAGCACCAATACCAATGGGCTGGGTCGATACTCAAGACACGAACCAGGTCAACACTTACTTTATCAATGGCCTAGATCGACGCTTCGTTCGTTGCTGGACACTTTATCTAGAGGAGCTATGTGGTCTGGCACAACACAGCGTCGTGGCTAGACGCCAAAGTCGCCCTCTACGAATGAGCCATGCGCACCAAGAGCGTACACCTGTGGCATGTCTGCCCTGGCGACTTCCTCAAAGGTCTCCCCGTCAAGTGCGATAAGAATGCTATGCGTGCCCTCCCGGTCGATCACAATTGTCAGTACCACGCCGTCATCCTCCTCTGTCGCCCCGGGTCTCTGCACGAAAACGGGCTCGCACGGGCAACTCTCTCCGTTCCCAGGCTGCCACCGTTTGAACGTCCCCGTCTTCCAGTCTGACTTGGCCAGACTATTGAAAAACGCTGCTTGGACAACCTTCAACCCGTTTCCAAGCCGGCCAATCGGCACTGCCGTTCCAGGCAAGGGCCCGCTGTTGCCAGCAGTGCAGTACACGTAGCGATAACCGGGGACCATGGAAGCGCTCTTGGCGATCCGGGGAAGCTCCGAAGACATTCCCGGGATGGCGGCTGCGACGGTCACACGGCCGATGTGGGTAACGTCGGCCTGGTCCACCGCCGCCAACTCGTACCGAACGAGTGTTCCGTTTTGGAATGGACGGGCGGGATCCGCGATGTTGCTGAGACTGTACTCCCTGTATGAAGGGTATGTCTCATCATAACTGCAGAGATCAACGTGGATGTTGATGGCGCCGGTTTGAGGGTCGACGTAATCATAGCCATTTACCGAGTGAAAGAACATGAACCCATCTTTTTGTTGGTATGTAGCAATGCTTGCAGCGCTATTAGCGAAAGGTCTGACGTGATACGTCGAGTATTTGAACCACTCACTGCTTGCCCGTATTCTTATCCAGAACGAAGAACTGCGTTGGGGTGTTGGGCTCATATTGCATCATGTCGATCATTGGCTTGGTCGTGTCGCTGACGTCCATAACGACGGGCTATGAGTTCTGCCTCAGCACGTTACCGCCTTCATGCGGCCCGCTCGGGATCATTGAGACTCACATTTCTGATAAACAAGACATATCTTTCCGTCATCGCAAGCGAATGAATGTAGCATGGTTTACATGGGATCGGAGTTTTCCATAAAAGCGACGCAGGCTTGGCCGCGATGTTCAATGCGAAAAGGGACAAGACACCTTTCTCGGGGTCAATCAAGTAATTGAACGTGAGACCCCTCTTTCTATCCTTGGGAGGATGGGAGCAAATGCCGAAGCCAGAGAGTTCGGGGGAAATCTGAGCGTAAGTGAGGATTCGTTTGGGCTCCAGGGTTCTTGCGTCGCAAACTTGGAGGAGGTTGAAATCTGTTTGCACCAGAACCTGAAGTGATTCGAGTATTAGGCGTGATTTTGCTTCGATTTGAGATCGGGTGATTTACGTACCTCTTCACTTGCTGGGTCTGTCGCTACCGGGCCTTTGGTGTGTGGGTTCCCGTCGGCTGGTAAATGCATACCTCGCCTAGGCACAACATTGACGCTGACCTCGTCCGGACCAATGTAGCCAGTGGGAAGGTACAACGATTGCTTGATGCCCAGTCAGCGTTCTAGTCTCTGAAAGTGATGTGTGACTTACGCACCTGGGCCCCCAACAAGGCCGAGCATGGATCTTGTGTGTCTCTTAATGCCGTGTTTGGGTTGAGTCCAAAGACACTGGTAGAGAGATAACCGTCTTTCTTCGCTCTTCTAACCACTCCTTCAGATGTATAACGACTCGTGTAATACACATGGCCATCTGTCATCCGGAACTTGTGTAGCATTGCAAGCCCATCAAAGAAGTGCTGGATGACAGCTCTAGGCTTGGAGTCATCCTCAGAGAGAGGGACAGTGAAACGACCCGGGCCAACTCTGCCGTCGACTTTCAATCAGCAAAGATTCCTGCTTACGGTCGATAACAGAAGTTGCCAAGACATACCTGACAAAGGTTCCATGTAACCATGAAGGCCATGTGCCTTTGGTTTTACATTCCACCTCACTAGGGGTCTCTGGGACGTCGCGAAAGTACGGTGGGAGATACTTGAGATCCTCTTCTGGCAGAAAGTACTGGTTGTAGCCTGGGTTGTGTTTCTGGCTGATAACCATGGCTGCACGAAGCAAGGGGGTTAATCGGGACTCAGTGTAGTGCTAAGAGCTTATTCTACCTGCGACTAGGCTCAAACTTGACACGGAGAAGTAACAGCAAGGGTGGAACTGCGTAGCTCGCGCGGTCTTAGGAGACAGAACCGGCGATATATGCGTCACCTCTCGCTGACTGAACGCTCTACAACCCCGCTTCTCCGCAGATCCCCAAGCCCCGAGTCCGATTATCAAGTGCCGGCCCCCCGTCTGAAGTGTGGGCACGGGCCGGCACGCTCGCGGGGGTGCCATCCGGGGTTTGGGGTTTCTCCCCGAGCACTACCCCAGGTTTTATCTCCCCGAATGACTCGAGAGAGGCCAATAGCTTGCCTCCTATTGCTAAAGGTGTCGTCTTCGAGATGATAGATGCAGTAAATAGGGTACATCATGGTGTTCATGAGATGAGGAATGCTCCATTAAGTTGTCGATGAGTCTTTGAGAGACGTTGAAAGATCTGAGATCCAACGCCAACAAGACGCATTCAAGATTTCAAAATTGTTCTCCTCCTTTTCTGTGGTTGCACCTAGCTATGATGGAATCCTCGGTAATGGTTCGTATTTCCCGTGGTCGCCATTTCATTACCTTGGAACTTTCGGACGATTGAACACAGCAGATTCTGACCAAAAGAGCAGCAATGGCCACTATCATGGAGGATCTGGATATTGCTGAATGTCAGCTTTTACAACCTTCTCGGCAATGCCTTCGCGGCGGGGGCATCTCCTCTGTTTTCTCTCATCATGGAAGATCTTCATTGTACCGCCGAGGAGGCATCGCAGTTGTCAACATATGTACTTCTTACCCTCGGTCTCTCTGTAAGTCCCAAAAATACCCACGCCGATCCCTTAAGAGCCGCAGAAGCTGATGCAAACTTGCCCACAGAATGTCTTCGCTCTTCCTGCCGCTTCCCTGATAGGGAAACGATATACGATCCTGATATCCTTGGTGCTGTTCCTCGCCTTCTGTCTGTGGGGCTCCGAGGCTTCAACATTCAGCTCCCTGCGCACTTCGAGGATTCTTGGTGGTCTTGCCGGCGGTCTTGTGGAGGCTTTGGGTCCTGGGATTGTTGACGAAATCTTTCCCGAGAGCCAACTTGCTAGTGCAATGGTTGTGTACGTCGGCCTCCTGGCCGCCGGCTCTTCGCTCGGACCCATCGTGGCCGGCGTGGTGGCTGACGGCATGGGCGACTGGCGATGGTACTTCCGCATCCTAGCTGCACTCATCTTCGTCACCCTCTTGGGTTCTCTGTTGATGCTCCCGGAAACAAGGCCTGACGAACAACCTCCTAGTGGGGTCATCACGGAGAACGAGGAAAGCCTGAAGCGATATGCTTCCGACGTGAAGTTTACCGAGATCGAAGACGCTCGCGAGCGGATCGACCACGCCGCGTTGCCGCATAACAAGCAATGGTGGCTGAGATCTTTCACCGGCGCATACGTCGACATGGACTGGAAGCTCGCCGCCTCCAGCATCTTCCAACCTGTTCAGCTCCTCGTTGCACCGCAGGTGCTCATCACGACATTCGTTTTCGGACTGACGATCGGGTGGACCGTCCTCGTCTCGATCCTGGTAGCTGTGGTCTACGCTCGGCCGCCCATGCTCTGGACAGCTCGCGCCGTCGGTCTTCTCAGCATCGGACCTCTTCTGGGTCTCTTGATCGGGTTACCTGTCGACGGGGCCTTGGCCGATTTCTTGTTGACCTCGGCAATCCGGCGCAATGGCGGCAAGCAGGATCCCAAATCCAGATTGCCGGCGGTGGCGATTGGCGGGTTGATCAGCCCAGCTGGATGCTTGCTCATCGGCTACGGTCTACAGTCACCAGAGAAATGGATTTTGGTGACCGCTGGCTGGGGAATGCTTGCTACAGGCCTGACGTGCTCGGCCAACGTCTTGCTCACGTACGCCGTGGACACGATGCCTTCCCGGGCCAGTCACATCGGGGTTTTAGTGAACTTGATCAAGAACTGCGTAGGCTTCAGAGTGTCTTATGCTGCCATCAGCTGGATGCAGCAGATGGGTCCCGTCAAGCAGTTCGGCATCATGGCGGGGATCCTTTGGATGCTGTACTTGTTGGTCATTCCGGTCTACTTTCTCAGTGCTGCCATTGTTCGGAAAACTTCAGGGCTTGCTTAAGCGCAGGAAGCTTAGCGAGGTTCGACACAGAGGATGCTAGGGGCTCTGAGGTAGCTTGATTGGGTGTTTCTGCAGTTGTTCGAAAGCTCGTGAATGAAATAAAAGCTATGAAACACTAAAAAAAGATTAAAATGGAAAAACCAAAACGGGGGGTAAAGGGGAAGTTGATTTATGCACGAATGTATGTCGGCGGCCTGGCCAATCGACTACACAATTTTACGAAGTGGAGTGGAGGCAATACGATTGGATGTTTGAACGAACAGCATACCCTGAATGGACCTCGAAATAACATTGATCCACACAAACATTCTCGTTATTCTTATCTTTGGCATGCTTGAATCCCGGTCAACCAGAGACGAGACTTTCCACATCCATGTCCGCAGAGCGATAAAACCCAAGGCTCTTAAGCATTGGCGAGTCGTCAAACCTGTACAGATACGCTGCCTCCTGAAGACCCTCATCTGCAAAGTGCTCATAGGGATACCATGAAGGGATGCAAAACGTGTCTCCCTTCTGCCAATGGAAGATCGCCTCACCAATGCGACTGCGCCCGCTGCCTTCGACGACATGGTACACCGAAGAGGCTGTTTCTTGGACCCGGGGCGATTTGGCACCTGGGGCGATGCGGGCGGCACACCCACCCAGGATTTTACTCACTACATCACCAGAGTCAGCTATTGCGATTGATGGTTCACACGAAGCCAAAACTGATGCACGCCAAGCTGAGCATGCGGGGGCTTGCCTACCTTCGGAGCCATCCGCATGCCAGTACCTCAGGGTCGCAAACTGGCCCCCCTCGGAATCCAACGCCTCTTTCATCCGGCTCCAGGGAAAGACAATCGGAGACTGAGATGTGTCGACATTCTCGGCCGGGTAGCGCGGCGCCGAAAAGTGTTCCACAAAATGGACAGGGAAATGAGTGAAGTTGGGCAGATCGAGGCCGTCCAGCCAGATCATCGGGCCAGATCCGTCTTTGCCGTGGTCATGCCAGTTCCAGGTTGGGGTCAGGATAACATCGCCACGGGTCATCTGGATTCGCCGACCGTGGACCGCGGTGAAGCCCCCTTGGCCCTCGATGATAAAGCGCATTGCAAACGCCGTGTGGCGGTGGGCTTTTGCCGTCTCATTGGGCATGACCAGCTGGAGCCCAGCGTAGATGGTGTCGGTGGTGAATGGTGCATCTAATAGTAGCTCGAGTCAGGCGGATTCCAAACGGCCTTGGCTCCGTAACAACTTACCCCTGGACGGGTTGACCAGCATCAAAACCCTGCGCTCAGCTTGGTGCTCTGCAACCAGTTGACCAGCTCGCAGAAGGGTCGGTCTTATCTCTGAGTATTTCCAGAGGAATGGTGTGCATCTTGGGTTGGGCAGCGGTGGATTCAGCCTGGACATCTGAAGCCACAGGGGCTTGGTGTGGCTGGCCTCAGCGGCACGCAGCATTTGTGAGGTCTCTTCCTCAACTGCCTTGGACTGGCTAAAGGTCTCAGTGACTGTTGTAGAGGACATATTTGCTCTGGAGTGTGACGAGTCGAAAAGATGCTTCGAAAGCTTTGATGATAGTCTGCTGGTTGTATGTCTGTTCGGTAACAGTCTGATGCATAGGCCGTCAAGAACTAGATCATCGGTCATGATATCCTTTGCATTCAAGCTCGATTCCATCTTCTTGCCGTTGTCAATTGCCTGTCCCTTGTTCTACATTGGACGGCCGTAGTGCAAAGTTACAGGAAACCCGAGCGATCCCGGGGACTTAAAGACTATCCCCGGCTCGGGTTAGCTGGGAATGCAGACGGCACTGACGCGCAACGCTACTCTGAACGTCTCAGCACGCGTCGAGCGCAGTGGCTTTGCAGCACTTAAACTTTGGTACCTCCTAACTCCCCGCTTACAGCTCGACTCCAGTCCGGGGATATCGTCTTCTTCCTCTCTAAATCCCCGCCTCTACCGCGCTCGCTTCCATCCCACGCTGCAGAATCTGCGAGCTTGCAGGCTGCGAGACATCTAATGGAGAACGGCACTCCTCCAGCAACCGCCACTCGGAAGCGGAAGCGGATTCCGATCGCTTGCAGTGCGTGTAGAGCCCGCAAGTCACGGGTAAGTCGGCCTATCACGTACTACTTTCCCTGATCGACCGATGGAGGAAATTTTCGCTTAGGACGAGGATCCTCACGGAAACTATGGAAGCTGACTGGATCCAAAGTGCGACGGTGCGAGGCCGTCGTGTTCGGCTTGTGTCGAGCAAGCTATTGAATGCGTCTACGCGGTAAACTCTGGTGCGAGCAACGCCCTAGTCCCCAAGCAGTATGTTTCCTTTCACCATAGCCTTCAGAACTGATGAAATTAATTCTGATTCACCGCTCAGATATCTAGAGCAAGTGGAAAATCGATTGGCAGACGTCGAAGAAGAGATCAGCCGGTTAAAGCAACTTATCCCCACCGCTATTCCCAACGGCAAGCAACATGTGATCTATCCTCGAAGTGTATCTTCTCGTCCAGACAGACACCACCTGTCAGAGAGTCCATTCCCAGATGAATCTCTTCACGTCGAAGAAGGAAGCCTTCCCGGGATATCACCAGATGCAACAGATGGCGTCGGCACCATCGAGTTCACTAATGAAGAGACTTGGGCCTACTTTGGTACGACACATTGCCCGCTTTGCATTCAGCATCATAACAATTCACTGACCTGCTGTTTGAGCTATTCAGGCCCATCTTCCAATATTGCTTTGACCAGAATAATCCGTCGTACTTTGAGTCATTTACTGCACAATACTCAGAAGAACCAGCTATCTGGCACCACCGCGTCGCCCGTTCAAAGTGCCCAACAACACATTCTGGCCGTCTCCAGATCCGAATCACCTGTTGGCGACTCTTTCGACTCGAGAAAACTGGAGACCACGTTGGACGCATACCGCCTTCCCCCCGAGCCCGAAATTTCGCGCCTTGTCTGCCGATTCTTTTCCGATACCGGACGACTTTTCCCATACATTCACGAAGAAAGCTTCTGGAGGTTCTATACGCAGTTTCAGTCAACCGGGCTGAATAATGCAAGACACTCATGGCTTGCGTTGTTGAACATGATTCTCCCCATGTCAACGAGCGCTGACAACGCGGATGGACTCGGGTTGGCTGATAGACAAGCTGTATCGGAAGTCTACTACAGGCGGGCGAAAGCTCTTTCAATGGGACAGATAATGACTGGGGCAAGCGTTGAAGCAGGTAGGCATTGAGTCTCTTCGCATATTTTGACGCACGAGTTGACCGGGTCGCAGTCCAAGTCATGCTGCTAATGTCCCAATATCTCCAAGGAAGCCAACGGTCTGTCCAAACCTGGGCCATTCATGGTATTGCCGTCAAAGCCGCCTTGGAGCTAGGCTTTCACTCAGAGCTTGCTCTTCAGAGGTTTGACCCACTTGAGAGAGAGGTCAGGATACGCACGTGGTACGGCTGCGTTGCTCTTGACAGGTCGGTCCAGCTATACTAGTTGCCTCTTGCCCTTCACTAACGCCGGAACAGGACGTTGAGCATGACTTTTGGACGACCTCCGGTAATCCCATCAAACTACATCCGGATGTCACTACCAAACCATTTCATCCACAATACTAGAGGATCGGATGTATTTAGGTGGTCGAAGGAAGAGGACAGTACTCTGTTCTGGAACGGATCCATGTACGTCTGACTCCTTCAAGTACCTGCACTGAGAGACTATGCGCTGACAATCGACTCACACAGAACCCTTTACTCCGTAACCGCTGCGGTAATTGACGAACTCTACGAAAGCAATATAGGTTCCAGCGCAACGGTACCACTTGCAAACATCGTATCTACAGTGATTCACATCGGACAGAAGTTGGTTACTTGGCAAGCCTCTTTTTCGCCTTCCATGCGACTCATCGACCCTGCCGAGGTTTGCGACTCAGCGCAGAAGCCCATGTCACTCAAACTTCGAGTAATATTGACTCTCAGATACCACAATCTCCACATTCTGTCTCATCGTCCCGTTCTCGATCGCTGCCTCCAGTCACTAGATGGTAGTTCTCGATCGGCCCAGGAATCAGCTACATTACAACAAGGCTGGTATCTCAGCAAAGACGCCTGCCTCTCTTCTGCGGAAAGTATAATTCGCCTCGTCGAGGCTTGCAAAGCCTTCAGTGATAAGCATCCGGGGGTCTCTCTTCTTGGAGCATGGTGGTTTAGTCTCTATTTCAGTAAGTTAACCCCAACCGTCTTCGTAACACAAACATGCTGAAGTTTACCTACTTGACAGCTTTCAACGCCGCATTGACGATAGTGGCCATCAAGATTGTCGAAGAGAGCTCGTGTCCATCACCGTTTGATCGAGGGTACACCGGCACAACTGAACGACTCGACGAGGTTCTGAAGGACGCAGTAAACTGCATCGCTCGTTTAGACAAGCAGAACCCGATGGTTGAAAAGTGCGCCAAGTTCACTGCGACCCTGATATTCTTGGTCCAGAGCCTTCAAGCGGGTAAGTGGCATGCGATCACCCTCAAGAAGCAGCACTGACAGGTATATCACAAGCTCCAGCACCGGACGGCACAGGAAACGCCATGGACAACGCATCGATTCACGTAATGCACCCGAATGCGCCGATGGGGGGAAACACGGCACATGCCGTAAATATGATGCCAAATGGCGTGATGGATGACGCTTTTGCAAACTTGATGAACTTCTTGCCACAGAACTTTAATGACCCTTCTGGCTCTGGCGCACCATTCACAATGTCTGAGCTGATGGATGACTTTTCCACTGGAGACCTCTTCTGGTAGCTCAACAATTGATGAAAACGATCGAGATGAAGTCTCTGGTCATCGCTGTACTCGAGATTCCCTACTTGAAATTCCTTCAGGTTGCCAGAACTGCCGCCTCGGCAAAGTACCTTTTCAGAAAGTATTTATTGCACTTGGCTGATTCAGCGAATCCTGGTAGGGTTGAATGAAGCTAGCATCAATTGTGGTGTCTTGGTCAATCTTTACGGTAAAGCATTGGGCTGCTGAATAGCAACTATGATTCTGCCTCATACCCGAATAACAACATCACTCTTTAGCTGCCAAAGCAACTTTCCGCCCCCACTGCTCTTCCATGGTGGCCTCAGCATCGTATCCGTACGCCCAGGATTGGGTCACTGGATCAGACCACTGATTTGGGCTGCTCGCAAATTTCCTTCCCTCGACCTCAGGTTTCATTGCTGCGTCACGAGCCCGCTGTTCAGGACCATCCTTGAAATGCCACAAGAACGCATTCACCATGCTGGCCTCCTGCATCATAGAGGTCCGTTTCTTCCTTTCCTCCTGGAAAATGGCGAGAGCAAATTTAAGGTGCTCACGGCTGGGGATGTTACTGAGTGCCACCGCCAGCGCGGCGCCGTCTTCCACTGCCATGGCTGTACCCTGTGACATGTAAGGCAACATTGCATGGGCTGCATCGCCAAGGATGACCATTCGAGATGAGTCTGCTACCCAATTGTCGAGAGGGTCGCCGGCCATCAAAGGCCACTTGATTGTTTGATCAATCAAGCCAATGAGTTTGGTTAGTTTGGTGAAACTTCGTCAGTTTCATCGGGTCTGAAATCGCCTCAGGATTTCCATGGAATACCCACTGATCATCCCAGCCATCAAATTCCTGCCGCATGTCGGCGAGAATGTCTGTCTGGCTTCTTTGGTCCCAAGTCGAAGGGTCACGGAGATCCCTGTGAGAAAGCACCATGTTGAATGATTCTCCCGCCGCAATCGTGTAAGTCATAACATGACGATCCTCGCCAATCCTCGAATGCTCGTCAAAACTTATGGCCGAGAAAGCGTCTGGGGTCGCGAGAGACCTACCATACGTGAAGACCTGGCTTCTCTAGAAGCCATGAGATTTCTGGAATCCGCCTCATTTTGTTTACATCAATTGTGGCTCTGTACACTGCAAAGCCCGTGTATTTTGGTCCACGGCTGCCCTGGCCTGCGGGCACGAAATTCCTAGCCACAGATTTCACGCCTGTTGGTTTTGCCTCGTTAATGTCGGATGGATTAGGATGGATGGAAAATTTCCTCGCCATTCGAAAACTCACCATCCGCTGCGATAACTAGGTCTGCGTCGAAGACCTGTCCGTTTGCTAGGGTTGCGGTCGGTAGAACGGGGTTGTAGTCGATGACCCTGCTGTCCAAATGAACGACTACACCAAGGCCCAGTGCCCTCTCGTACAGAGCCGAATGAAGATGAGCTCTGTGCGCAACATAGTACGGGGCGCCGCAAAGCTCGATGAAGGTTTCCGATAGGTCGGTGAATCCAATGCGCTCTCCATTCTCCCATCTACGGAATGAGATGCCATCTGGGCGGACAGCTTGGTCTGACATGACATCCATTACCCCCCATCGACAAAGGAGCTTACTGGAGTTGGGCGGGATCTGGATCCCAGCTCCCACCTAGTCTCAGTTGTTAGCAGATGAAGGTTTGACCTCGGCGATACCACAGAAGAAACAAAACTCAAGGCAAAAGTCATCAATGGCCTCGACATTTACGACACCTCAGGAAATCTCCAAGTCACAGATGAGGTTGCAGTGGTGAAAAAACTCCTTGGCCCACTGAGGCGGGAGGACGTTCCCATCTTGAGATGCGTAGGGTTGAATTATGCCACCCACAGTAAGTCAACCTGCTACCCTCCCTCCCTCACAAGGACTTCGAGGCTTCATTCTTGAAGGCGTGCTTGCTCATGATTCTTTAATGTAGTCAAGGAAGCTGGCCGCAAGCCGCCCCCCTTTCCATCCATTTTCTTCAAGCCCAACACCACAGTGCTTGACCATGGCGCAGACGTAATCATCCCCAAAATCTGCCAAAATGACCAAGCCGACTATGAGGGTGAACTCTGCATAGTCATTGGGAAAGACGCCAAGGACGTACCTATGACGGAGGCGTTGGACTACATCGCCGCATACACCTGTGGCAACGATGTCTCATCCCGCAAACTGCAGCGAGATCCTGCCTTCGCGGGAAATGTCCCTCAATGGGGGTTTTCCAAGGGATTTGATACATACGCACCACTGGGGCCTTGTCTAGTTCGACCAGATCTCGTTGGCGACACGAAGGCACTTCTCCTTCGGACGATAGTCGATGGGGAAGAGCGGCAAAAGGAGCTGATTTCGGACCTTTTGTTCGACTGTGCCTACCTTGTCTCCTACCTATCTTCCGGTACGACGTTGCAGAAAGGCTCCGTCATAATGACAGGAACACCTGGAGGTAAGCAGCTCTCTTGTAACGACCAGTCATTCAAACTCCTCAGACATACTAAGGTCAAATACTCAACAGGTGTTGGGGGCAGCTTAAACCCACCCAAATGGCTACTTCCTGGAAGCCAGATGGAGGTCAGCATCACCAACCTAGGGACGTTGAGAAACGGCGTAAAGTTTGCATAGGAAAGGGCCAGGAGAACTCTGAACCTGCCACATTGTTCTCTCTCAGCCGGGAATCTGAACGCTCGTAGTGTTTTATTCTCGAAATCATGAAGCATACCGAAACCCACGCAGCTTGAATTATCTTCAACTGACTGCACGCAGCGACAGAGCCTATTGAATTCCAAAGTCAAAAGCTCTTTGCATTAGCTGAAGCAATCACTCTTGCTCATGAAATCAAATTTGTGTTAATGAGATGCAAAACATCATCCTTCCGTCTTCCTTAGCATCCAATTTTGACCGCTTCTTTCTAATCCACCAACAATGCCATATGCCCTCAGATGAGGAATCGCATCGTACTTGCTTCGCCCATCCTCACCTTTCTGTTCTCTCAAGAGTGCCAGCTTCTCGTCTGGATTCATGGCCAGAAGTGCTGGGAGCGGCGATCCTTTGACGATCTCGATATCCAAGCCAGCAGTTTGAATGACTATCAATAAAAGTGTCAAGATGGAAAGTCCAACTTGGACAGCCAGAAGAGTCAGCCATGGCCAGCGTATTGAGACGAATATCTCGTCTTGCCATGCGTTTCCGATCTCGTTTTCGGTAAGCATTCTATACATTCATGGTGAGCTGCTTGTATTTGGAAGATGGCTGGGGAGTTTGGCAGGTGTGTTCTTACGCATTTGTTATGCCGCTGGCAATGTTCTTGGTCAAGTTGCGTAGTGCCGTAAACTGGGTGTCGTCCAACTTTTGTGACTCAGTTATCGCATTTATACCAATACTCGCTCGCGAAAGAGCGGTGCCGTAGATCTCAGTGCCATTGTCATAGGTATAGGCACTCAAATCAATGTAGTAGCCAACCATGGTTTTCTGGAGAATCGATGCCATCTCGCCAATGCCAAGCCCGTCGGCAACGTACTTCTTCTCGGGACTGTCAGGCGACGTCAAGTAAGTACCATTGACTGTCCTATTACGACTCTCCACGAACACCTCTCCCTCGCCCATGTTCGTGTATGATGCCACTTGCTGTGTAACTGGTATGTTATTCTGCACAGTAACGTTGTACGTGTTGACACACCAGTGTAACATGTTCTCCGTCGCGCGCAACCTCGGTCCGTATATGACGAAGAAATTGAATATTTTGGCTTTCATGATATCGGTGTTATTGTATGAAAGGCTGGTTCCTGTGGAAATGTTCATGTTGCGCCAGCCGTAGTTGCTCCGTTGCATCGTTAGACCATTTGGAAGTGTCGAGTTCGTACCAGCAACAGTGGGGTCGCCGTCGCTTTCTAGGAGATCAGTGACATCTAAAAGTGTTGTCAGGTATATCTCGGTCGAGTTGGTGTCATCATAATAATCTGCTGAGGCCGTTCATGTTCAAGGGTTATGCTGAAGGACAGGCTTACTCTTCATATCAACGCAGACAGCGAGTGAGGAAAACAAGGGCCATGTGCAATTATTGGTCCTGCAGCTCGCCTGATGGTAAGGTATGGTCTCTTCTGGTGGTATATTGAGACTTCTTGGGATCGCTTGGTTGATGGGAAACATAATGTCCCCTGAAGAAGGTTAGTCTGACGGATTCTTTCAGCTCGAGTAAGATCAGCCGAATGATGAGCAAAACTGCACAACACAGAGAGAATTATATTTCGATTTCGAGCTTTGAAAGCCAGACAACTTTGAAGCGGGCTGGGTGACTCACTGACTGCGTTTGAATTAGCAGTTGCCCAGAAGTATCCCTCGTTTCTTAACGTGAGGGCTGTCTCGTTTCCTGGAATCATGATTTGACGAGTCGGATATGTGACAACAGATTGCGTCAGGGTCGAAGTTGCAATCCCTGTCACAAGAATTACTGCAGACATAACCCCAACAAGCCTGATTGATGGTCAGAACTTTGACGACGCCAGGAAGAATCTTACTTGCCTGCCCTTCGTGGTAACTAGCAACTTCAAACTGCCCCAAGGGCCACGACTGGCTTCATCGAAGATCTGAAAGTCTGCGAGCGGCCGCGGGGATTCGTACCAATTCCATTTGTATTGTGACAAACTCTCCATCACGGGAAGAACGAAGGATGTCCGACAAAGGGTGGATATAAAGGCGACGACGGTGTTGAGGGTGAGGCCCAGAGGCCAGTTGGGCAGTGGCTGGCCATCGAACGAGTGTAGCACCGTAGCCAGCACAGCGATACAGATGATGCTCACTATGCACCAAACAATCTCTTGCCACCAGCCGCGCAGGATGTAGAGCCTTTGGTGTGTTCCTCTTCCCGTCGTTCTCTTCTTCTTCTTGTCGCCAATGATTGAGTTGACCAGCTCATATTCATTGTCACGGCTCGCAAATGGCGGATTAGATTTGAACTCTTGAGCCACAGTCCTAGGACTTCGTTCTCCAAGGGATTTCGCTTCTGTGGTTTCGTGCGCCCAGTCGTAGGCTTGAGTGTCGGCTGATGCGAGTAGTAGGGCCTCGTCGTAGGCTAACGGGGGAATGTAGGAAGGCACAGGTTTGCGTCGGATCCCCCGCGCTTCTCTCCCGTGATCCTCATGATCCATTTCTACCAATCCTGTATCTGTGTCTTCGGGACCTAACGCAGAGAGTCTGGCGTGTATGTTTGTGGATCATCGATGTGAGGTTTGCGATGAAGTCAACAGTGTTGTGAGCCTCGGTGTTCCGTCAGACATTTTTTCAGGGGGCTTACTCCCTTTTTAGCCTTTCTAGCTGCACGAAGAAACTCGGATGTCACTGCCACAACGATGCTTGACAGCATGATGCAGAATAAGCACTACTCCCAGTTGAGGTACGCCATCCAATTACCGTTTGATCCTTCGCGCTGTGAAACATGTTTTCTACTGCTGCCTAACTAGGTCTCATCCACCACTGACTGCTATTATGGTCCCAAAAACCGCAAATCCCAGAGCTAAATTCGCATTGGTCACTCACCTTAGGGGACTCTTCATTGCTTATTCCGAGGGCAATCCCGGAGTATCAAATTCATTTCAGGATCGACCCCATCATTTACGATTATCTGTGGCCCCCTAAAGAAACAATGAACTAGATGATAGGTTTTGTTTATTTTTTCCTGTCGCAATAATTGGACTTTCCCTCTACTTACTGGTCACCAGTGATCAGCTACGATTGTCAGCCAACAAAGTCAGTTAAGAACTTGAGCATTGAGGAGGCAGAGGTAATGACAGCTGAGGGCGAAATTTGTGCGAAATCTGCAAATAAGCTGAAGAAGAAAAGATCACGGCAAGGAGGGAATTATTAGTGCAGATGGAGGAGTACTTAATGCTGACATAATTGTCCAAGAGGAAGGCCAGAAGTGAATTCAACAGAAGACAATAGATCAGGCAAATTTGGTGATACTAAGACTCAGTCAACAAAGAAAAAGATACAATGATGACATAGCTTCAAAGACAATTCGCAGTCTTTTCGATGAACCACCCACGCAATGGTGAGAATCCACTTCAACCGCACAAAGACAACCAGTTGATTTCGAGTTGATCAAACCACCAATAGAACAAGTGTCCAAGCTCAGACATTACACCTCAGTTTGAGTAAGCTTAAGCCATGAACCACTTGTTCGCAGACCACAATATCAGATGAAACATCACTCGGGAACTCTGGTCAGCGTTTCACCCTGTTTCATGCCCCTCCACCTCCTACAGCCATACATAAGAAAGACCGGTAATCTAGGATTCTGCCAACGGGTCAAAACTGCAGCTCCATAGTTCTTGAGTGTGGCGGTGGAATCGGCTAACGCGGAAGAAGGCTCACGATACAAATCGAGACGTTGATAGTCTTTGCATCCGAGAAGGATTCCTCATCCCCCCTACAATTTCGGGGCATCTTTTCACCATGTTGGCCGTGAGTACCAAATATCGTTACTCTCGCAGAGAATTAGAAGAGTCACTGACAGGGAATGCAGACTTTTCTTTTAAGCTATTCCACTCTCGCAAGTGCATGCGGACTGGCTGGTCGTCAGGGTCTGGGCCAGCGGGATCCAGCATCGTCATTCCTGTGAGTTACGAGTACGGCATATGGTACATCTCTGAGATGAAATTAGTGTAAGCAGAGCTAGGACGGGAGATCCGTTGCAGTCTCTTCGGATCCTTAACCCTTACCCGGGAATTTTCGCCTACTATGACGGTCGTACCGGGGAGCGGTTTCACTCGGATCAGCCCAACTGGCTTGATGACGGCGCCTTCACCCTAGGGGTATCAACATACTCAATCATCGACGGAAACGAAGCCATCATCTTCGATTCACATATTACACCCGACCATGCCGGAGCAGTTATGCGTCATGTTCAGAGCCAGGGCGTGAACAAAATGGCTGTCGTCATCAGCCACTTTCACAACGACCACATTGCAGGGACCGACGTGTTCGCCAAGGGAGGGGCTACTATCGTCGGCAACGATAGAACAGCGCGAACTGTCGACCGCAACTCTCAAAGGCTGGCTGCTGACGACCCGCCCATCACCGCCGTGGCGCCAACGGACCTCTACACCGGAACCCGGGAGATGAAGGTTGGGAATCTGACCGTCGAGCTTCACAACTTCCAGGTCCACACGCCTGACGGTACGGTATTGTATATCCCGTCGAAGCAACTGCTTTTTGCTGGGGATACCCTCGAGGATACCGCGACCTTCATCGCTCAGCCACGAGATCTTCCTACCCACCAGAAAGAGCTTCAGCGCATGGCCGGCTTCCAGATTTCGAAGATCCTGCCGGCTCATGGCGAGCCTGGCAGAATTGCTGCGGGAGGCTACAACAACACCTTCATCAACGCGACACTACGGTACATCGCGGCCATGACTGAGGATGTTCCCCAACCGGCGGCGTGGACTATGCCCCTATCCCAAGTTGTCGCCGACGACGTCGCCAAAGGAGATCTGATATACTTTGCGCAATACGAAGAAGTACACAAGAGCAACGCGCAGTCTATCCAAGAGTCTCGGGGGAACGGTAGGTGAAAGAGCGGGGTTCCGGATGGTGGTGGTTGCACGGACACGGAAGCAAATATCTGGACCGGACAAAGGAGTTGGAGTTTTGATATCTGCGCTGAAGGAATTTTCGTGGCAGGCCTCTCAAACCAGCCACTTTTCTTGCGAAATTTCACGTTACGACAGCACCGTTGATCTTGCTGTTCGAGACTGACGGATCTTCCCACGGAGGCGTTGGGCCCAGCCGCACCATGTCAACAACAGTCTAATCTGTGCTTTTCAGTCACAGACAACTGAGCATCCCTATTGCCCCCGAAATAGCCTCGTAGTACACTGTGTCCATAAGCAAACAACTATTGACCACGTGGAGTACGTTGCAGTATTGGAGGCGAAACGTAACTGAACTCCGCACCAATTATTGCGGTATCTTGTGTGAGACATAAGAAACTCTGTAAGATGTGCAGGCGATCTGAGTCTGAACGCGACATCATCGAAACATCATCTTTTTTGAGGTTGTGTTAGGTCGACTAACGACTTGGGATGCAGGCGCTTGCCAGGCACCCAATTGGAACTACCAGCCACATCCCGCTCGCATGATAAAGGAAACAAACATGCAACCCCATTCTCCAAACCTGTTTATGATCGCCAATCCTGCAGCTTTTATCTCCGTGGCCCACCAGATCACCACTCTCGAAAGTGGCGTTGTTGAGATTGAGATAACATGTGCAACGCGATACCGACCTGTGTAACCAATAAAAGCTACATGTCTTACGATAAGGTGTCACTACGTCAGCGCTCATAAGAAGCCGTCTCAGCTCACTCACGCTCCCTAGTTGACCACCTTTCTAGCATGAAACTCTAATTGTTGGGGAACGTGCAACCTGCGGTATCCCGAACGAACACAGTGACGTCGTTGGTATGCGAGGGGTAAAAAGCTACCAAAAACATCTTTGAAACCGGGCTTCATCGACATCACGAGTGAATTCACAGAGCAGAAGAAAGGTCCAGACCGTAAGTCCGTGTCTCTGTACCGTCGCCAAGAACCAGGGCGCGAACCGGCGCAAGCTTAAACAAAGTGACCAAGGTTTCGTCTGCCGTCTTTACAGATTATTAAACTTTCCCGAGCGTGGGAAACCGAGAGCGAAGACACCAAGGGTTGAGTTACCGCTGTCTACTTGCTTCTCCAAACATGTCGCCATCTGCCAACCCCGCGTCCGAGGTGCCGGACATGAACCTCTACAAGCTGAACCGGGTCCACCGCACGCTTGAGAGGTTGAAGGAGAAGACGGCGTGGAGCGCCGAGGACACGAAGGACTTCGACTGCATGCACTACCTGGGCGATGAGGCCATCGAGAACGCCGCCAAGGAGCTCGGCCTGCAGCCCGGACACCGATTGCTCGACATCGGATCCGGGTTCGGCGGGACCGGGAGGTATCTCTACCGGCACTACGACGTCAAGACTACGGGCATCGAGCTGCAGGAGGACATTCATCAGATTGCGAGCACCATCAACGACAAGTCCGGGGCGGGCGGCAGCGCGGTCTCCGTCAATGGAAACTTCCTCGAGCTCGATCCTGTCAAGATGGGCGCGCCAGTGGACCACATCGTCTCATTCCTGTGTATCCTGCACATCCCGGAGCGGGAGGCGCTCTTCGGCAAGTCCTGCGAGGTGCTGAAGCCGGGGGGCAAGATGTACATTGAAGACTTTTTCGCGCGGACCAAGATGGACGACAGGACGCTCAAGGTACTGCGGGATTCTGTTTCCTGCCCCGACCTGCCTGACAGGCGGGAGTACATCCAAGAGCTCGAGAGGGCCGGGTTCGAGGTTGTGAGCTGGGTCGACATGTCGGAAGTGTGGACCGAGTTTGTGCATGAACGTGCCGCGGCATACAAGAAGGACCCCTTGGTGGATGCCGACCTCACTGCCTTTTACGACGCCGTCGACGAGGTCTTCGGCGGGGGCCAGGTCGGGGGAGTGAGGATCACCTGTCGGAAGAAGTGAGTAATCAGACCGACGGCGGCATGGCGGCAGGGCGCGTAGATTAGAACCTCGGGACGCATGCCCGAATAGAAGAAGCCGATCTGAATGAAACTATGGGGAATCTCTCGCAGATAATGACACGCCGGTGGGAGAGAAGGGGGGGGAGGGAGATGATGACCGGAGGTCGGACATAGGCGGACAGCGGGACCGCTCGGCGTTCGGGTGCCATTGTCCATGCGATCCGCGGAGCTCTTGAAAGAGCACAGGAATAAGTAGGTCGATGCGCCCGAACTCTCGACAGGACAATAATAATCCTAGGATAAATTTACGAGATTACGAGCATACGCCGTATGGCCCGCAACGCACGTCTGGCCGAACCCAGAAATAACTTTAAACTAGCTGCGCCAAACTCTCCGACCTGTCAGGACGTACGCCTTGACGCCGCATAGAATTCTACCGGTAGTTACAGAGTTACAGAGCCGCGGAGGGAGGTGTGAGGGGAACAAGGTAAAATGAATATGGGGGGGAAGGACATGGGATGATGTGTGATCTGCTATGCGCTCGTTCGCTCTCGCGCGCGCGGGTGCTCGGTCGGTCGGGGACCTACCTGCCTTAGCCCAGCGTAAGAATTCGTGGAGACGGAAGAACCAAGAAAAAAAAAAATTTGCTACAGATCCCTAAGTCCCCGAAGGCTGGAGCTATCCATATGCAAGGTTTTGGGTGCGGTCTCAACTGCACGAATCAGGTAGGTTTCCGCAAGAGGAAGAATGCCCTAGTTGAGCCAGACCTGTAAAGCCATCTCATCTCATCTGCGCTGCGTTGTAACTCGGGAGTGGCAATGCGCAGCAGTATGGTAATTACGGGACGGTCGTACTCCCATCAACGACACGACATCCCCCATCCGATAGCGAGGCTGAGTAGTTTAGAGATGTTTCTCGGGTCTCGGTATCGGTCCGAGATGGTCGGGCAGGCTTGTATTTAATTTTTGTGTGGTGTGCGTACCCGTAGAGAGTTCCCAATTTCGGCGAGTTGAGAGGGATCATATTCTGACTCAGCCATTATTAGCCCACGATGATTGATGATTTGTTGACGGCGCCCCCAGTCTAAAACCCTTGGCCGGGCCTTTTGGTTCGGAGAGCTTGGCACCCTCTCTCGGTTGGGCGTAATAGGGCGGGTAATTGACTGTGGAGGGATTAGTGATCTACGACGACCAGAGAGGACAGGGGGTCGATGGGAATAGTTGGGAGCACCGAAGGGAAAAAATTCCATGTTCGGTGCTCGGTTGCGGAGCCCTCCGCATCGTCAGCATCCATTGTCCAAAATCCGGGTGGCATCAGAGTAGGGTCATGGGAATACTCCGTCTGCTTCATGTTGCCGGGCGTCATTTCCGAGGCTGATGTGGTGGTGGTGGTAACCTGCGGTTTCCAAGTGCAACACATCCACTTGCGATCAGAGTTCAACAAAATGTTGGAATCGTAGGAGCCGTCATCCATGGAGGAAGCTGCATAATCACAACTTACAACAGCAGCCGACTCAGCAACTCTGCCTGCATGTCATTATCAGAGCATCCCGTCAACCGATGGGCATCCTGCGGCCCCAACAAGGAACAAACAGGTCCCTTGTAATAAGATGCGTATGACCAAGCTGACTAGTGACTCATTTCCACCCCAACACGCACTAGGTAAACGACAAGTCGATAGTAGGCACTCGTATTGGTGTCGATGGCGCGATGGCGCGTCTGTAGCCAGTGGCGAATCGTAGACGGCCACTACTACCCCCAAGCGAGTAACGGCTGGTATGTGTACGACGCTGGGCGGTCAGATGCGAATAGACGTGTGGCGCGGATTCTGTCACATGCGTGGCGGACGGGGATTGGGCGCAAACGGGAATAGTCGCTCGTAAGACTTGGCCTGCATGGGAGTGCAAGTTGGGAATCATGCAAGAAGCGAAACCGGGAGCAAGTGATTGGCCCGCGGGGGTGTCTGACTGATAGCGCGAGCAAGGACGAGAGAAACGGCGCTGGTGCTGATGGTGATGCTGATGCAAGGCAACGACAAGTCGAGGCATAGCCAGGTCGTGGAGCATCCAATATCCAGGTACGTTTGTGTACACAAATCAAGTACAATCGACAGCCGGCCTTGTCTTGGTCCGCCGCAAGGAGTCAGTGGACGGGACCATGATCGCTTGTGCGTTTTTACAGGCGCGGGTGACATTGGATCAGTTACAGATTTGTTCGGTTTCGGAATCACGCGCCCCTGATTGGGTCCGTATTGTGGGATGCCGATATTGAAGGGGACCTTGAGCAGCTTTCTTTTGGGGAGGTGTCGGCTAAAAGTTCTCGAGGGGACCACCACTCTGGTTCTTGCTGGTGGCGGGATGGTTCGGCGCCCGGGAGGCCCGGCCGGCGGCGGGCTGATTTTATTGCTGCGTGCTCCGAGCCTGTCTCCATAAGTCTCGACGTGGCCCAGGGTAGATGCTCCGTGATGTTTAAATAATCAATTGCTTGGATGGCGTCATACCCTGGTCAAGCTTCTCCCCTTCGCCAGGAGTCCAGGACGCAGGCGATGCGTAGGCTACAGCTGCTGGGAATGCCGGTGTCTCTCTGGGCTCGTAACACGGCGCGGTATCAGCTAGAGTCAAACATTGCTGGCGACGATAGACATTGGCGGTCGTGCAACGGCATCCCACGGGATCCGGGGCTGCTCTGCCGTTGCACGAGTAATGGAGACACGGAGGTATTGGTGGTCTGGTCTGGTATGCCAGCCAGGTATGGATCTATCGGACTGACCGTCCGCGGCATCATTAGAGTTGCACGCATTTTGGGGATCAAGTTTGTGTGGAAGCATCCCGCCGGGGGAGGTGGGAATAGAACAAGTCAACGGCTTTTTTGGGCTTGCGAACTGGTGCGCAGAGTTTCAATGTGTTTGGACCAGTGGCGATGTGGCAGAGGAGGAAAAAAAAACACAAAACCAAAAAAAGAAGAAAACATCAGACCGACTACTTCCCGAGTCCGATCATGTCATTCATCAAAGAAACCAACAGAGTTTTGGGGCAGACAGACTGTGCCGCCGGTGACGGTTGGAGATTGGAGACTGGTCGTCTTATTCTGGAACGGTGCGGTGCACACGGTGACTGGAAGGGGAATGTGCACCCGGTGGTGTTTTCTTTTCCCGGATCGCCGTGAAGCGGCAGACTAGCACGAAGACAAAAACGCAAAACGCAGCGTTTGTATGTAATTTTGCGTACCCAGGTATGTCGCGGCCAGCTCGTTTGTGTGTTTGCTGCCCCCGTGTCTCGTCAGGCTCTCTAACTACTACCTGGTCGTCCGCCGGGTTGCGTGTGCGACGCCAAGAAAAGGACTTTGTATCAGTTGCTCCGCCCCGATTGTGTTCTCTTCGGTTGACGACGAACGGGGCAAAAGCGAGCCCGGCTGGCAGAGGAAGAGAGGGTTGGAGGGTCCAGACAAGGTTAATTCGCGGGATAAGACGGCGCAGATGGGGCCAGCTCTCTGGAGGATTAAGTTGCGTCGTGTCGGGATTGTAGTCCGCGCTGTGAAATAGCGACTGACGGCACGGATGATCTCAATCTGTGACATGGGTTGAAGAGGGGAGGGGTCATTAAAGACACTAAGGTAGCAGGTTGCAGGCTAGTAGCAGCGTTAAAGCACCGAGTACGCGGAAAGGAGAATGGTACCCGGCATCGCGAGGAGGGTTGGGGACCGCATTTTGCAGTTTGTCGGTCAAGATCAAGATGCCGATCTCTTGGTTGAGCAGCGACTGTCAACATTTGCTCTGCGCCAAAAGCCAAAAGTACATACATTAATACAGTATTACAGGCTCGGTGCTCGGCCAGTGCTACACTACCAGGCTACCACGCAGCCGGGCGCCAGAATTGCCATTCTGAATGAAAGGGGGAAAATAGTTTGGCAGGGGGGAGGGGGGGTTGATGATGAGTCGTCTGTGTCTGGGGGGGTAGGGGCACACACTCGGGCGAAAATTGCCAGAAGCGCAAACAATGGCAAATGCCAAATCCCAAGTGGCCAATGAGAGGGTTAAGCTGGCGCTGTATGACTGTACGATATACCCGAGCCCCCTGGGCCTTTAACGTGCATGGGCAGACACTCCAACTCCAGATGTGAAACACATGGTCATGTCATGTACCTACCTCCACAAGCCCCAAGGCATGGTGTACACTAGGTACCGCACTTGCAGTATTCATCTAATCCCGCCGTATCTCTCTCGGTGCGGGTGGGTGGGCGTGGCTCGGATGGGATACGACGAGGCCGCACTTATGGTTCCCGATGGGCTCGGGAATGCCACCGGAATGTCTGGAGCCAAAGGAGGCATCCGTACCTGCAAGGCGCTGCTCTGCATCCTGACACGGGCGTTGGAGTCCACTGGCAGTGTCAGTGTCAGTGTCAGTGGACAATTACAATTGAAGCGACAGGGGTTCTCACGGCTCATGCTCACCCGTGACTTTCACTCATCATGTTCAGCGTCGGTGCCCGGCGGAGGTGGGCGCCGCAACAGGGCGTAGAGGGCGCAGAGCAGGGCGCGGCGATGATTTGATACACGCCCAACCATGATACACGTACATGTCCAAATGCCGTCGCCGTCGCCGCCTTCAGGGCGTGGAGCGGATTGCTCCTGGCCCATCATCCATGAGTGAGTGTGGTGGTGCACTGAGACTGGTGACTGATGACTGCCGGTTGGTGAGTGAGCGCGAAGAATAAAACGCAGTACTTGTAATCACTTGGTATCGGTACTCACTCCGTAGAGCAGAGGCGGCTTTTCGGCTAATCGGATGGCCTGAGTCTCGCGACCAGGTTCAGCGGAATGTGGACTGCCATTTCCCACCCGCCCGTTCCCTGCTGCCCCAAGTCAAGTGCAAGTTGCCTAACACTTACCTACTATTACCTTGCTATCCGTACCGTCCCAAGTCCAAGAGGCCTATCTTGCCTTAAGTCCGGGTACCTCGCCCCCTGGCCTGCCTGAGCCGTAAGGTGTCTGTCCACTCCCGGGGCTGGGCGCTGGGCTGCTGTGCGTAGCGTTCCGGTGGGCGTCTCCAGTCATCGTCCAGTCCCCGGACTTAATTGGGCGGGCGCGCGTGGCATGTCAGCCTGTGGCAGATACCTTCCTTGCCTTACTCTCCTGCCCCGTCCCCTGCTCGCTTTGCTGTTTCCAGGTGGTGGTGGATTGCTGTGCAGCGTGTGGTGTGTGCGCGGTGTGTGGGTGTGTACAAGCACGAGGTACCGCGCAAGGCCGCCAAGTACCTTTTCTACCCCAAAGTACCTTTTTCCTGTATTTTTATTTCCTGTCCCAGCCCAGGCGCAGGCATGGCATGGCATGGCATGGCATGGCGGTAGGAACGCAGCATTAGGCCGCTGACAAACCAACATGACCATGACCATGACCATGACCCAGCCCAGTCACTAGTTCTAGTAGGTAGCCACCAAATGAGCACTTTCCCTACTCGTTGTATCCGTCGTACCGTACCGTACGGATACCCGACCTGACGTGATTACTTGCTTTCCCGTTTTTTTCTTTCTTTTTTTTCCCTTTTCTCTCGTCTCATTGCCTGGCTTAGGTATCCTGACTTTCCCTTATCCATCACTCCTTCCTTCCCTACCTACCTACCTTACCTGCCTTCCCTTCCTTACTTGGCCTTACCTCAACACCCCGCCGTGCCTTCCCTGCTGCTTCTCTACTTCTGCCTTCCTTCCCATCGCGTGCCTCGCCTGCCTCGCCTCCCACGGGATCCATCCTCAGACCAGAAGGTACGTATGTGTTTAGCTCGGTTTCTCTTTACTGCACCTGCCTACCTTGCTTTGCCTTGCTTTACCTTACCTCACCCAAGGTACCTTACCTACCTACCTACCTAAGTAGCCTTCCTTACGTGAGGAGCGCTTACTCTGCCTAAAACTGTTACTTTGTCGGGCTGGAGTGTCCTTTCCCGAAACAATGGTTTAATCTCCCCTAATGCCCCCAGCACATTCACGCCTTCCCGTCTATTGTTGTCGTACGCCCTTCTTTTCCTTCTCTCCTTCACGTCCCACCACAAACACAGAAAACGTCCTTGGCCCATGGACAACTTCTATTTTCGACGTCCTGCGCCTGCGTCTGTGTTGCCCTTTCAATCTGCGTCTGCCTAGCGCATTTTCTGACAAAGCGCGCCCCATTATCAGCAGGCAGACGTCAACTGCCAGCCGTAGCCGTCCTCCTTCCATCTGACGGACCAAAGTCCCTTGCATCGCATCATCACTTACGACACCACGCCAGTATCTGGTCGATGCCCACTTTCCACTTCTGGCGGCCCAGATCCATCTCGACAAATTCTTTCGTTTGTCCATCGGCGAGCCTCATCGTAGGTTTTTTTCTCAACGCCTTTGTTCACCGGCATACAACCCAGGTGCCGCGCTCGCGTCCCTGCAAACCGCACATCCCCAGTGTCGCCAGCCGACAAAAGTCGAAGCCAGAGTCTGAATTCGACTCCTATCTTCAGACGAACCATCTTATCGAGTCCCATCAGCCAACGCCTCTAGTCTGCTGAAAAATTCCGTTCAACAGATTTTTCCTCGTCGACTAATCGTCCTTTGCAACTCGGCCGTCGTGATCTCGTTCTGGTCATTTTAAAGGCAGCTGCACCAAGCACTTAGGACAACCCAGTCCAAACACAACGATTCCTACCATCGACTCACCGGTATGCTCCCCTCATTTTCGTGATACAGAGAAATCCTTCTTACAATTAGTAGAACGCGGTGTCCGATCTTCTGTCTAGATCCACAACTTGGACAACTTCAGGATTTGCGGGCATGGCCTGACAAGACTGAGTCAGTCACTCTCGTCAACAACGAGAAAGTCCGCGCACACTCAAGTCTGGTTAATGAGATACTGCCCTTGATTATCCATGGCCAACCTAATTAGCACTGCCATGGCCAGCCAAGTTTCCGCTGCTGCGTCCCAGGTCGCACAGCCCAACCTGGACCAGGAGCGCGACAGATGGTTTACTACCCTGGAGGGCTACAAACGGCGCTTTGAGGCCGAGAAAGAGAGCCTCAAATCGAAGCTGAGCCATGATCAACAGACAGCTTGCCGCGATCTGGAAGAACAGGCCCGGTATATTGACGCACAGCGCCTCGCTCCACCAGTTCACGAACTATTTCAAAAATACCAGGCCGAGCTCCGGACTCGCCGCCTGGCCGAGTGTCAACATAACTATGATGCCGCGCTGCAGGACTTGACCAAGCACGAGAAGGAGCTCTACCAGCAACATCACATGAACTTCCCACTTCCAACAACTCTACTAGGACGAAATGCGCCCAACGCCCCGCCAAACTCGACGACTACCTCAGCGGACCGGTCTCAGACTCCCGCGATGCACTCACAGCCCGCTCAAGCTATGGCTCAGCCGAACAGGCCAGCCAATGCAGTTGTAAACAACGTCAACTCTGCGCCGATGCCGACACAGCACGCACAGCACACCCAGCAGCAGTGGTCGGCCTATAACCACGCAGGGCCTCAGCGTGGCTCTCCGCACATGGCTGCCAGCATGTACCAGCCAAATCGTGCGGTCAACAAGCCAGCAGAGAACGCACCTCGGATGCTTCCGTCCAACGGTCGAGCACCAATTTTAGGCAACGGAATTCCAATTCCGAACCCGGCATCAGCGGCCTCAGCTCCACCAGCTCATGGTCCGCCTGCCGGCAGCCCTCATCTGATGAACAACTCTATCGACAATGCTCGTGGCGCGCGGGTGCCTATTCCCCCCATGAGCCAGACTCCGCACATGTCCAGAAAACCTCTGTATCTTGGTGACCAAGGCCCCGAGTATCAAAGGCAGAGGCAGGCGGCTGAGATTGTCGAGCGCCAGCGACAACAGCTCAAGCGTAAATCTGACCTGACTGAACTATCACCCTACCAAGACGCAGAGTCGAAGCGGGCCAGAACGGGAACCCCCCAGTCTCAAGCACCCCAAACTATCAAGTTTCAGGAAATTTATCAAAACGGCGAAGCCGAGTTCAAGCACACGATCGTCAAGTTCGAGGACGTGTACTACGTTCTCAAGTAAGTTGATGCCCGCAATCTATCATCGCCAAGATCACGCATAGTAGAAACTGACAAAACACAGATGCGATGAGCATGGAGTTCACTTTAAGCAAAACGCTCTCGCAGCAGCGGCGAAGCATCTTCACGGCGCTTCGCACGGCCACCTGAAGAAGGAGCACAGGCTGGCAGTCCAGAAGCTTGGTTTTCATGTTGTTGATTGCACTGACGAGCTCCAAAAGCTGAACAACGATGTGGTGGCCAAGGCCTTCGAGAACGGATACAAACCCCTGAACCAGCTCCATGGCCCCAAGTCGGGAGGCAAACGCCACTCCGGCAGCGATGTTGTCCCCAAAGAATCGCCGGATTTGTCTTCAACCGCAAGCGTCCAGCCGCCGCTCGCCAAAAATCAAGACTCGAAGCAGCCGGATATGTCAAACGTCATCACGAACCCGGAGGCAGGAGAGCTTTACCAAGCAAAATGGCCCAAGAGCAACAAATTGTATGTGGTCATGGTTCTGGGCTGGACGGATCTCTCAATGTGCGGGTGGGGCGAGAAGTTCTGCGATCTGGCCCTCTATAAGGAGAGGCCCAGGCCAGCTTGCTTCGTCTTCAACAGCGAGGGCATTGCTGGCTGGGCTAAAGGATACGGCGACGGCGAGCCTCGCGTCGCGAACAGAGAGGTCCCGGTCATGTGGTTCGAGACGAATGGGAAGAATCGTCTTGGATGGGTTAACGTCCAGCTGCTGAGACCTTTCCTTCTAGACGACCCGAAACGATCGGAGAACCCCGACGTCACTGCGAAACGGGCACGCCAGCTGTATGCGGAAATCCGCGGCTTCAGCTCGTTTGAGGACATGCTGGCTGGGAAGAGACCGGAGGCGGGAACAGAAGGCCAAGGAATAGCATCTGCGGAAGCACCCACGCAGCTGCCTTCTTCGGCATCAGAGTCGGATTCTTCTCATGACGTGGACATGTACGATTTTGGCGACAACCCACCCAAGGTCGACGATTCGGACGACGAGGATTACATCGAGGCAAAGGACCGGAGTAAGGATTCGGACGACGACATGGCGGATGCGGAACCTTCGACTCCTCAGCCCCTGAGGCGGAGCACTCAAGAGATGCGCCCTACCTCGCGGCTGGGCGATAGCGGCTGGCCGCACAACAGGAGCGGTGCTGCTGCTGGGACGAGGTCATCGGCCAAAAAGGAGACGGCGTCGGTGGGCAAGGAGGATGTGGCGATGGACGACGCTGCACAGGTGACTCCATCAAAGACTCGCACATCGGCTGGGAACAAGGAAAGTACGCCCAAAAACGGTGCGAGAAACGACGAGAGCATTCCCAAGATTGCTCTCGGAACACCTGGAAGCCCACAGACCGCCAGAACGGAAAAGCCTACCGAGAACAATGGCAAACCGGCAGAAACCAAGCAGTCCGAGCGAGTGGCTCTCTCGGAAATCTCGCAGAGCAACCTGTCCCAGAAGGCTGTCTCCCAGGAAGACCCAAAGACGGCAGCTACAACGAGCAAGGAAACAGGTGCCCAAAGCAATGGCCCTGAGATTAGTTCCCGTGCCGTGTCTCTTTCCATTCCAACCACTGCCGCCAACACCCAGCAAGGAGAACGAAGCGAGGCATCCAAATCACCAAGTCTGGAGAAGGAAACACCCCGAGTCAGTCCGAAGCTGCAACTCGCCAACCTCCTCAACGACAGCGGTCCGGAAAAGTCCCATGATAGTCCTTCGTCTGCATCTCGACCAACTTCTTCCGACGCCACGAAGCCGGCTGAGACCCGGCGGCCTTTGCCTTCGCAGGCTGGTCAGGCAGATGCTCGCCTATCCGCCTCCACTGCGAATCAATCGGCGCCTGTGAGACGCCCATTGCCGGGCAAGCCGAGTCCCCAGGCCCCGGTCAGACAATTTGGCCAACAGGCACCTTCGCCAGACTTGCCAGGCGGCGTTCAGCAGCCTGCTGCAGCGAGCAGGACGATCGATAGCACGACGGCGCCTGCCAGCACTACCAAGGCACCTTCCAACAGCCCACAAGTCGGCGGCACCGTCGAAAAGGCTGCACAGTCCGAGGAGCCCAAGCGTACGAGCAACGAGGCCACGTCTGGCTCGAGTGTATCTGTCAACACCTCAAACGGAGATGTAAGCAAGGCGTCGACGACAACAAATGCGTCAAGCGGCAGGGAGAGTCAACCCACGGAGGCTCCCAGAAGCGCGAGTGCAGAGAGCACGTCGCATCGCTCTGATCCCCGGATGAGTATAAGTAATGCGCTCGGCGACCAGGCCAAGACGGCTCCAGTTTCGAATCAGCCGGCGACTGGCGCTAGCGGACAGAATACCGCGAGCAACGGCGTGTCTTCGGGCAACAGCACGCCGAGACTGCTCAACCTAGCTCTCGACGATCGTTGGCGAGCGGTTCGCGCATCCGAGTCGCCTCGCATGTCTCCGGCGACGATCCGGACTCCGATTATCGACCGTAGTGCGGCGGCATCTCCTGTACAGGGGCTGAAAAAAGATCCCGATGGGCTCTCAATCGACGTGGCGTCCTTTGCGGAGGGCGACAAGAGCTGGGCGCAAGCCGGCAGGTTTCTGCACTTCCACATCGAGGACGAGGCGCGCGGGGTAGCGCGCAGCAGGCAAGCGGACGGGATTGAGGCGACGGTGGACGCGCAACGAGTCAAGGCGGCGCAGAAAGTGCAAGTGGACAACCAGACATGGGCAGTGAGGTTGGTGCTCAAGACGGAGGACGGCAAGGCTCTGGAGCAGCGCCTCGTATTTGACAGCAACTCGGCGACAGGAAGCTACCGCGGAGCGCGGCCTCAAGCAACCAAGTTTTACGCGTGGGTGACGAGCAAGAACGAGGCGATCGAGCATATCGAGTAAGGGGTGGAATTTGAGGTCAGGTCTCGGCCTTGAGTCGCAGGGGTTCAGCGACAGCAGTATGATTGATACCCATTGATTCGGACACAGGGGTCACTAGAATGGCTTTCGCAAGAAGTGTCTCGGCAGGCTTTCTCGGGACACTCGGCAGGCGTTTGGAGGAACAGGGCGGTTTGTTGATGTTGTGGAAGAGTTTGTTTTGTATGACATTGAGCTCAGGTTGAGTGCTTTGAGCAGAGCCACGGCTGTTAGTTGCAGCAGTTTAGGGGGCGCAGACGCGCCTCGAGGATGAATGGAAAAGTAGCAATCAACTTGCCCAACTACCTTACATGTCCATGGATGGTGGCAACTGTATCTTGCCTACCTAGTTGATGTGTGAAGTTGAGTTGTCGAGACTCTTTGGTCCGTCCATATGGCAGGGGCAAGAGCTCCAGGTGGGATCCACGTCGGATGCAGCTGGAGTCAGCTTTTTGCATGTGATTGCCGGGGAAGGCAGCGGGCTGATGGAAGGCGCCAGAGGGCAGGTGCCTGCCTAAGGTGCCTTAGGACCAGGCGGTTCAGTGGGCGGCTCACGTGGACGGGCCCCAGGGCGACTTCCCCATTCCGTGCCGCCCGCACCGCATCAGGACGCCGCCGGTCGCATTTCTCCAGCGGTCCTTCCTGCCTCGTCCCTGCCTCTTGCGTCCTGCCTTCCGCACATTGTATTTCGCATTTTGCATTTTGCGTTTCCTACTGAACTTCTTCTCGTCGTCTTCTTCTCCTCCTCCTTCTCCTTCCTCCAAACACCACCGCATACCTAACCACCGACACCACGCCTTCCAATGCCGACGATACGGACCACCAGCACGAGCACCAGCTGAGCCGAGCCGACGAGGGCGCACGCAAGCAACCTCATTCCTCCAGCGACCCCGACCGAAACCGATGACGTTGCGATCCACCGCGGCCACCTCGACGTCCGAATGCGCATGCGCCCGCCAACGGGACTTTGTTTCCTCGCTCTTCCTCGGCCGCCGCCCTCTTCTTCTGTCGGCTCAACCTCGATCTCTCGCCCTCGCCCTCGCAAGTGTCTGTCTCCGAGGTAGACTTGTGATCCGAGGCCTGGCGCTTCAACCCCCCCCCCCCCGAACCCGCAGTACGCCGCCGCGGCACCGAAGATCAGCGGAAGCAGTGGAGGATCCCGGACATTGATGGCTGCCTTTGTGAGTGGCTCCCCCCCCTGCCCTGCTGGTTGTGCGCGTGTCTGTGTCTCGCCTCCGCCGCGCTGCCTCCTCCACTCTCCGTCCCATCCGCCGCAACACCGTCATCCTTGTCCTGCCTGCTGTCCTGCCTGCCTGGTTCCTCGTCATCGTGGAGACGGCTGCGAGCTGCGCATTTCCCAAAGCTCCGGACAGCTTGTCACCACCACAATCACCAACACCACCACCACCACCACCGCAGCTCAGCTCGGCTCGGCTCAGCCCAACCAGCCAGCACAACACCTCCGCGAGAGCTGCCGTTTCTGGCCGTGCGCTTTGGCTCCTTCAACACAGCACATCAGCCACGTCATAGCCTCTACTGCTGCTACTGCTGCTTCTCGCACTCTGTCCTCCATCCGATGGCCCTCGCCTGGTCCATCTCCTCCCCTCTCCAGCGTCACTGACCTGGCGGCTGCACGTCGTCGCCGCCTCGCCGTTTACCACCCCTCCCACCAAGGCTAACCTCCCTGTCCGTCGCGTAGGATACGCCCTGGCTAGTCCACATGTCGACCCCGAAAGCCCACCGCGGCCCCGATGCCGATTCGATCGATCCCTCCCACGCAACCCCCGGCCTCGACGGCACCGCTTCCGGCGCCCCTCCCACCTACGCGACCTTCTCCCCCGTCACCCTCTCCGCCAACACTCCGAGCCGCTCCTCCCGCCGCTCGACCATCATCGTCCACCAAAAGTCGCCTCTGCTGCTCGCCACCCCGCCGCAAATCACTCGCGCTCTGGCATACTCGCATCCGTTTCTGCTGCCACTAAACAAGCTCGCCGGCCTGCTGACATGGACGACCGATGATCCCTGGGAGAGTTTCCTCCTGCTCGCCTCCTTCTGGGCCGTGGTCCTGTACGGCGACATCGTCGTGCGCATGGCCGGACCCATCGTCGTCGTCTTGACCCTGATACTGGGCATGTACGGCCGGCGCTTCAGTCCCCTGAGCAGCAGCGGATGGACGGAACCGGCCTCCAAGGACTCGGGTAGTACACAGAACGCTGCCGCAGCGGCCGGGGCCAAGGGGCAAAAGACGACGCCCAAGGCCAATGCGAGCGGGAATGCCACCAAGGGTCACCAGCGGGGCGAGTCCGAGGCCACAAACACCCGACACCAGAAGACGCTGGACGAGATCGTTGAGACGCTCAAGGAGTTCACCGGCCGGTGTAACGTGCTGCTCGAGCCGCTCCTCGAACTGACCGACTTCCTGAGCACCCAGCGCACCCCAACATCGGCTACAACAAGACCTGCCCTCACAACGCTGTTTGTGCGTCTACTATTCTGCACGCCGTTCTGGGTCGCTCTGACTCTGCCGCCGCTAAGAATCATCACGACGCGGAGAATCGCGTTGCTTTTTGGCACACTGGTACTGACATGGCACGCTCGGGTCATGCGCGTGGCGCGCACGCTTCTCTGGCGCAGCGGAACAGTGCGGAAGACAGCCGCCCTCGTCACCGGCCTGACATTTGAGAAGCCGGTCAAGGCTGTGATGGTAGACTTGTCCAAAAATGCAGAGGGCGGCAAGGTACCAGCCAAGCGTCCGGCGACGTCGGAGCTCACCAAGGCGCTGCGGCAGCAGTCGCATCGACATGGCAACAACGCCACGAGCAAGGACGCAGGTGTCAAGTTTACTTTTATTATTTATGAGAACCAACGACGCTGGGTCGGTCTCGGGTGGACGCAGAGCATGTTTGCTTATGAGCGATCAGCCTGGACTGACGAGCACAACAACCCAGTGCCTTCGCGCGACACGTTTGAGCTGCCCGAGGTTGAGGACGGTAGTAACATGCGCTGGCGGTGGGTTGAGGGCAGCAAGTGGAGGGTCGATGGGGTTCCCGATGACGGTACTGAACCGATGGACTATGACGGGGATGCCGGGAGGAACGGCTGGATCTACTACGACAACAAGGTGAGTCACGCGCACAACCGTGCTGCATGTCCAGACTGACACAGGGCCAGTGGCAAAGTGGCCGCCGTGGTGTAGACGGCTGGGGACGCTGGACGCGACGAAGGAAGTGGTATCGCGACGCCGAACTTGTCGAGGTCTCGGAAGATGAGATGGCACACGAGCTTGATGCGTCCAACCCGCCTCCCCGACCTGGATCCCCATTGGGCAACCCCCCCGGTCCCGCCCTGACGACGCAAAGATACAGCACCCTCGAGGAAAAGATGGTGTCCCCTACACAATCCACGCCAGATCTGACACTGGCGGACAGGGAGGCGTTGGAGAGAGAAAAGGACGACACTGCATCGACGCTCTCGACTAGCTCGGCCGGCCGGTCATTTTTCAAAGCGCCCTCGCTGCGGAGGAAAGTTACGGACAAGAGTGTCGCGAGCAGGGTCGACAAGGAACAAGACCGGAGCCGGCGGGCCAGCGAGGCCAAGAGCGAGGAGGAAGCCGCGGCGCTAGGGCTGAAGCTCAATCTTGCACTGCAGGGTAAGGAAGGCGGGCAATGGGGCATCGGCGACGAGGCGAGGATGAGCTTGGAGTAAGGGCGCATCCCACTGCGGCGCACGGCGCGACGGATGACTTGTTTTTCAATCGTGTGTGTGTGTGTGTGTGCAAGGAACGGCACGGACAGGGCATTTGCGGCGTTGTTGGTCTGTACAGTATGACGGGCCGGGTGTCTGGTATTATGATCTGGAGTAATGATATAAGCGTGTAAGATGCTCGTCGACTGTGATTTGCGCGTGTCGGCAGGTGAGCTGCGGGTGAGACACCGAGTCCGGGGTTGGTCCTGCTGAGGGGCGCGGGGTGAGGTGCTCAGGTGCGGGTTGGGGGTGATGGTATTCGGGGTCATGTGGCCGCGCCGAGTGTTTCCGGATGCTACGGTTAAGGTTGAAATGTCCCGACGCTCCGCAATTGCCATTAAATGAAGATTCCAAAATCTTTGGCATTTACATAATCATATTATCACGACGGAGACATCAATTAAACCTGACCCAACAGAAGCTTTACAAGTCCAAGCCATCAAGAATAGCGATTTTTGCTCGGAACTCTGCATAAACCCTCGGCTCTAAAACGAACCGCATAAATGGAGGCCGCCTCCCGCCTCGCGCTCATGGCCGTCCTCTCGCGCGCGGCGAGCCCTAGGGGCGAGGAGAAGGCGACGTGGAACGGGTCGCGGGGATACCTGCCCATCATCACGGTGGAGGACTACGACGCCGAGGCCGGCAAGGGCGGCGGCGGGCGGAGGCCACGGCGGAGGATGTTGGTCCGGATCCCGAGCGCGAGTGACGAGGACATGCGATGGAGATGGGGCGAGTTTGCCTTTTCGGTGCTGTTGGGGCTGCAGTGTGCTGCTGTGGTTGTTGTTGAGGGGTGGATTGTGTGGAGGGGGGGATCTGAGGGGGGAGATTTTGAGGTTTGGAATTGGTGTGTTTTTCTGTCCTGTCCTTTTTTTTTCCCCTCTCGTTTCTTGAGTACCTACCTACCCAGACTGACGTCGAGTGCCGGACTCCAGGTTATCCGAGTTCGCGTCCCCGGCGCTGCTCCTCCTCTTCAGCGTCTCGTTCTCGGCCATCATGCTCCACGCCGTGAGGGTGCAGACGCGCGTCTCGGACGTGGGGTTCCAGACGGCCGGGGTGGTTCTGGCGACGTTTTGCGCCGTCGTCGTCTGCGCGGGCGTGGGCGGTGTCTCTGAGCTAGGGGCGGAGGAGGGGTTGTGGGCGCTTGTTGGGTGTGTTGTCGGGATGTGGTGAGTTTGCTTTTGGCTCTCTTGTTGCGAGTAAGTACCTGGAGAAAGTTTGGGGACTGACGACTTTGCAGGGGGCTCTTCTTTTGCGGCTTTTGGGGGGCTGTTTGGAGATGGTACGCGGCGGATCGTGTGGGGAGGGCGGAGAGGAAGGGCAAGAGGAGGGAGAGGGGGTATGGGACTACGTCTGGGGGGTTGGCGATGGAGGACGAGACTTTTGAGGGGTTTGCGAGTGATATCTGAGGTGGCAGGTTTGGTGGCATGTTACGGTTATGGCGTGTTGGTTAGCGGGCGTTTGCTTTGGTGTTGATGAATTTGATATGGGAGACTGAGTTGTGAGTAACACTGAATGTGAGATATCACTTTGCGGTGTTCTTTCTGCTGATGGGCAGTCAAGGGATCCGTCAATGTTTACCGAGGATCCTGGAAAAGGTGATGTGAAGCCAGGGTTAGCATTCATCACCAAGGATGAACATGACGAACCGAGGAGACGGGTGTCTTGGAATGACCAGCACGGGACTTGGTAATAGCCTTTTTGCTGCAAAACCTTGGGTGGTGGCATCCGAGCAGGGGCTCGGATGAACGACAAACGCCGAGAAGTGGTGATGATCACTGCACATCATCGATTCAACACACACTACTAATACATGGTTTGGGGTGCAACCGTAAAGTTGGCGAGGCCTCGGGAACTGGGCGGCAATGGATCCTTCTTTGCGCTACCGGGTCTGGGTTTGATTCGTTGACTTTTAGTTTGACGACGCGTAGGCGGGGTTTTCGGGCATCTTGTCATGATCTGATCTACCGGGAGGAAAGCTTGCCTTGGCTTCTGGGTGAGGGGAAGCAGTTCTGGAATTTTGCTTGGATATTTGGGTTTGCTGTGCTTGAACGCGAGTGCATCGAGCTATTGTGATAATCATCCGTCGGGAGGCCGCCAGTCACGGGGGTCGTTGTTCAGATCATGGCGATGAGGACGATCAACGTCTCTCAATTGTCCTTGAAGTGCTTTCTTTGATCGTCTGTAGGATTCGGCCATCAAGAATTGTTGGCAAGCAAGCACGATACAGAAAGCTGCCGCCGACCAAATCAAGGTAACCTCCGTCTTGGCGACTGACGATGGAGGTGGGTGGGTCGAATTGCGCGTTGGTGGGATGCGCGGTTGTGGTGAGGGGTTCGGCAGAGCATGAAAACGTTGTTGCCCAGACTTTTCGTCCGATGATGATGAATTTCTTAATCTTAAATGGGGAGATGGCTATGTTGTCCAACTCCCCAAGTAAGGATAAAGCGCTATAACTTTCGCATTGTCCATTTCATGGAGCATTGATCCCACGGAAATCAGCCAACGTCCCAATTCTAAGCCAGAACATGATCATGAAACTGCTATTGGGTTATGTCCTTGCCTCTTTGGCAACAGGCGTAAGTACTTCCGACAGACGCCAGGCACCGTCTTGAAAGTTCAAGGATGCCGCTTACAGCATGCGTATTCGTAGCCCCACGCCTTGGCCTTGGAGGCACCGATCCCCGGATACGCCGTGTTCGTGCCGAGATGGGAGATCCCCGGCCCGGACGGCAAGATGCTCACCGTGCGCGGCACGATTGAAGACGTCGTCGGCCAGTTTCAAGGCATCAATCCGAACTGGGACAACAAGGTCGGCGGCATCAAGTCGACGGCCCGCGACCTCGAGAAGCGCGCCGTGTTCGACAACAGCACGAGCACGCTCTGCCACAACTTTAGGGAAGGCAACCGGTCCGCGGTCTCCCTCGGCATCGAGAACCTCCGCAAGGTCCCCGGGAGGCCCCGCAACGGGGCCGGGCCGGCGAACTGTGGACGAGTCAGCTGCCGGAATAATACGGGGATCTGGTGGTGTAATGATGTAAGCACTTGGACGGGCTTCCATTCTCGCCTAGGCGACAATGTCGCGTCGAGTCTCTTCGCTGAATTCGCATCTGCACTGGACACTGACGTTTTCCCGATGGCAGGCCAAAGAGTCAAAGAAACTCAGGTCTTTCAGTGACATTGCCGACGGCGCTCAACACGTTTTGAGTGTTTGTAAGGACAAGCTGGACGCGAACCAGGGGGCAGGCATGTTGGTTAGCGGGCAAGCTTTCCACCGAGACAACTGGAACGTCGTGGTTCGGGGTGGGGATGATTGCTCCAACTCGGGAACCAACATCAACAGTAGGGCGTTGAAATTCTCACGGTCATTTAGGTTCGTGGGGATGTAGATGATTAACCTGAGGCTGTAGGCAACACGCAGAATGACGATGTCAGGGGTGGAAGTATTCTGGCTGGGCTGATTTGTATGTGGTCATGATTAAATCAGAACGTGTTCAGCGAATTGCATAGATAAACCAAAAAGTGTAAATCGAATCGCTTTGAGACCCCCCGTTGTAACCAAAGTCACCTCATCCATACGTCCAAATATTCAACCCAGTCTTGACCCCATTGTCAGGAGGCAGTCCCTCATGGAGCGTTCTCCAGTCCCCGAGAAAAGAGCTGTTGAGGTTCTTCCAGAACAATGCGTTCCCCGGTTTAGCCTTCACCGTAACCCCTTCCTTGTCCGCGCAATCGATGAAGCGACACCACCTGCTATCCTCCTGAGACCAGTCAATACGCAACTCCGGGAACCTGGTCCCGCAAGTCTCGCAGCTCGCCTCCAGAACCGCAAATATCGTCGTCAGTCTTTGTCTCGCCTCGCCCCGCGTCGCGTTCTGATTGTGGTCATAGTGCGCGTCGAACTTCTGGCCAGCGTGGTACCGAGTGAGCTGGAGACCTTCGTGGTCTTCACGGCGGGTGTACCCCTGAAATTCAGAGGCCCGGGAAATCACACGCTCGACTATCTGATCACCGTCTGGCAGAAAGGCACCGGAGCTGGTCCGATCGGTCGAGACCTCGATAGTTCCGTTGGGTGAGGTGACGGTTGATCGACCGTAAAGAGATTCGCTAAAGCTTGTGAGACATGGTCCATCCCTCAACCTTCGGAACATACCCAAGACTCAGCAAATGTTCCCTTTCCGACTTGGAGATGAAGTTCTCCAAGTAAATCATCAGAGGATCGAAGGAGAGTGTATGAGCTGAGTAAGCCACTGGCTCGGGTTTTGGCCAAAGTCCTGACGAGTCGGCATGCGACCAAAGAAGAGCCAGGACGGCGAAAAGTAAGCTGAAAACCAGCAAGGAGTTGCCGCTTGGCAACTTGGGGAAGTAAGAGGCGATCATCGAGGACTGAGACACGCGGAGCTGACATGCAACCGTCTGGGTACAGCAGAGTCCCGTAGATCGGGTGATACAATACACCAGTCGCGAAAATTTCAGAAGTTCACAGCAGAGATACTTGTTGGTTCCAGAAGTACTACGCCTACTCCCGGTTGTTCCGCTACCCACTAACTTACGCGGAATCCGCGGTGGATAGCCGCGGACAACTGACACGACGGACACAATATGTAGAAGCGCGTTGTGCATGGGTCCTATGCATCACGCTAGGAGTTTCGGTGCTCCTAAATCCGTACGATGAGCCAGGGCGTCATCGGTCATTTTCTCGGCATGCATCTTCCTATACGACTCAATTAAAGTTTAGACATGATTGAAGTTTGCCCCGGTGGGTCTTCGCGATGTACAGATTCTCGGGTTCGTTACGAATAGCCTCCAACTCTCGCTTTCGTGACGACCAGATCAAAGGTCTCGCGAGAGTCTCGTATCTAGGTTAGTCTGAAAGCAGGATTACACTGACTTGTCATACCACACAATGTCCTTGATCCTGGGATCAGGTTATATAACACTTATTTCTGTCTCCGTCTGGAAACGGTTGAATAGCGTTCGGCGTTCGAGTCATGCTCGCGTCTACATACGTGCGCAAATAGCTTCCGAACATGGGGTGGCCCTCTGTTCGCACATGGACACCTTGTTGTAATGGCTGATATCTTAGCCGACGGATAGATTGCGATTGCCGTAAAGTCCGGTACATTACCGATAGTTAGAAATGCAGAGGCGAACTCAAAGCAACTGTACGTCACGCCGACAAGTTAGGATGCCGACCAGCACTGCTGACGGTGTTGCTTTCCAACCACTTGATAGAGCTCAACGTACCCCAAAACAATGGGAGCGGCTGCAGAAACGGCGGCGGTTCTCGAGATCAAACCAATCACCCTAGTAATACGAGGAACTATGAAATTTCGCAATTTGTTTATCACTTTGGAACTTACATCAATTCTCAACTGTTCGTAAATTAACCAGTCCATTCGACTTGAAATCTGTCTAGTATTCATGGAACCAGGTTAGCGCCCAAAATGCTGGCGAGCTACTTCAAGTTTCCAGGTACTTAGGATAGATGACCTTAGGACCAGCCTAATCACGAACCCACCCGCACAATGAAACATTCCAGACCACGTTAAATGGCACATTTCCATGACCCCCGTCCGCCTTGCATCGCATACGAAGATGGTGGTCTAGAGAAGTCCACCAGATTTCGTACGACTGAGACTAAACGAAGCGTATCCAAGACCAAAACATGCATCGTCGCTCAGTCTTTTGTCTACGTGGCCGCCCAGACTCTATCTCTGTCTCCGTGAGTGTAAGTGATTGTGTAGGAGTTCCAGCGCCGCCACGCAAGTTCAGGCGACCATCCTCAGCTCTGTTTTTCACGGGCTCAGACGTAGATTCGTGGGACAAACGGGGCGAGGGAGAGGCCGGCAATGCTCCCGACATTTGGAACGACGGAGCGGCGGGGTTCAGGGCTTTGGGGGGGTTGGGCATCTGAAGAGTTGGAAATTGAAGATCACTGGCGTCATCTTGCGGCGCCGAAGGCTCCGTGTTCTGCAAGACGGACGGTCCCTCCAGCGCAAAGGACGTGGATTCAGACTCAGGGCACACATCGCTCCCAAGAGCACTAGGCAAAAGTGCAGTGTTGATTTCCGCCGTGGCGGGGACGGGAAGCGAATCGGAATCGTCGTTTTGCTTTCCGTATCGTCGTTGGTTGAACTGTTCTTCTGTCAGAGACTCGTCCGAATCTGCCTCCAATTCAATGATGAGATTCTCGCAGGGACACATGTCAAAGTCACCGGCAGGCCGACTGTTGTGAATCTGTTTCCAATGAAGATAGTCGTGTTTGCCAGCGTCGCCCGAGTGCTCCATAGCAAAGCCAGAAACTTGAGCGAGCTCACGGGAATAAGCGGCATACACAGGCAGGGGTTTCTTCGAGACCGCCTCAACAGCGGCGGACAGAGTTAGATCTGGGACGTTGATGGTGCCTGCGAAATGCGCTTCCCTCCCGCGATTGAACTCGGGGATGCGGAGTCTAAGAGGATGAGGGCCGCGGGTGGCCGGAACGGTGATAGGGACGAAGCTGTTGGGGTCAGGGAAAGACATCTTGGGTTCTTTGCCTACCTGTTGGGCTTGTGTGGATTTGATTCGTCTCGAGCTTGCTGGATTGATGCGACAGCTTCTGATGTTTGAAAACTCGGAGGCTGGTGGTGATTTTGCGATGCGATGATGTGAGAGATATGGAAATGCCACACTGGGATGGTAAGAAAATTGGTCATATTAGTACTTATTCAATAGAGTGCATACCAGACTGTCAGCTGACAGTACCTTTGTTTACCACCAACGCCAGATGCTGGTTTTCTTTACATGTCTTCCATGGCGACTTAGATCTACATTGAGCTTTCATAGTCACATTGTGTTGGATTGAGTTGCTTTGTTTAAAGTGTCTTTGCCGTTCGGGAAACAACCACTTCTTCTCCAAGAGTCTTTGCGACAAGGACGACTTTGGTGACAAGGTCAAGGAGCACTATTGTCACATAGCAGACAGTGAGTAGACTATCCGCATCTGATGAGAGTCAGCCAATGTTGGCTTGTGACAGTCTATGCAGGTACTGACTTGGGCATGTTCACCTTCTAGTCTTTAGTGGTAGATCGCCAGAGTTTACCGTCACAGTAACCTGCGAGCTGGAAGAAAGGCTGGTGGGCTTCCGTGGGTACTCCCTTACGACAAATATGATTTACTGATGCAAACGGGGCTCGCCAGATGAACAACAACTTGCAGGTGATGAACGTTTGCGACGAGTTCTTCAAAGACAACAGCAGTTTCCTAAGTGATTCAACATCAGTGACACTGGACGCCTGTGATCACATAATGTCATGGATCTTTGCTATGCGCAGTGGGCCAAGTCTGGCATCTTACTCCACGAGATGACCTATGTCTTACGGCGTGAACAAAGATTCACAGTATGTAGCTCCCCTCTCAAAACCGCCTCTCACCATTCCCCTGGGACCTTACTGACGGTACACTGTGATCAGCACTCTCGACGTAGCCTACAGCTACAACAGCTGCACTACCCTCGCAGAGGGAACCTTCGACAGGTCCTGCGTGTCATACAAGGCAAAGCCCAAGAAATCAGGAACCCTGCCCACCCCTGACAAGATCATCTGCCAAACCACCAACTGGGTCGCAAGTAGAAGCATGTTTGAGCGAGATAGGCCTGAATTAAACGCAGCAAATATCTGCAGTCATTCTGCCCGCCACTGGAAATACCATGAAGTGATTGTCTACTTTGAGGACTAATAAGCCCCAAGGTGCAAAACCCCTCGCGTACCAGAGGCTTCGCCTACCACCTGGCGCTAGTTGTGAAGCCGAAGATGTCCAGCTGGCCATTTTAATTCCCAGAGTGGGGTAATATCCTTGCGCCATCGCACGGCCTCAAAGCTCGATCCTCAACGCTCACCTCATGCGTGAAGTGCCTTGATCAATCTAGCTACGAGCGTTGGGCGCGCCTGGCTACATGAATGGTGTAGCCGATCCCTTACGTAAACAGGACTGCGGCCAGAAAAAGTGGCGGAGATCAGTGAGACAAATTCGGGTTGTATTGGTCAGAGCCGGGTCTCGTTCCTGAGAAAAGGCCGCGCATAGCCATCCCGCCTCGCCGAAGGATTCGGGCTGTACATGCGGCGCAGCGGGAGTTCAACATAAACCCCCACTCGCTCTCAGCAGCAATCTCTCGATAACACGAACTTGGACTCCCCATAATCGCACACGTTTGGTCCTCTTCCGTTGCATTACCTTCCGAACCAAGACATATCCAGCCCATCCATACTCAATATGGCAGTCCCGAACTGGCTCAGAATGTGCGTTACTTCTCCAAACCCCATGTTCCTGGGCACAAGTTGGCGACCCTGACTCGGCGAACTTCGCGTTTTAGTGTATTCCTGCTCCTCACCTTCGCATCGTTCCTGCCTCAGCTCCAACGGTTGTGGTCGCGTCGTGACAGCTCAGGAGTCGGCCTCTACTACGTGCTCTGCAACCTCTTAGTCGCGACTGAGCTACTCACGATCGACCTTGCTCTTTTGACGGGCGTCGAAGACAGCGATGTTTTCGTGCACCAGCCCGCATCCCTCGGCGACTGGTTGAACCTCGCCCAGTTTGCCATCGTTTGGGCTCTATGGGCGCTGATGTACGCATATCCCTCGACGCTGCACAATCATCAGGTTGCTAACAAAGAACTTGGACACCACAGCCTCGTTTCATGCATCGTGTTTTATCCAAGCGATGAACCTCGCGGCGTGCCCGCCAAAGTCTCTGCCATCTACACGACCTACCTACTCATCTCTCTCGTCCCCTTCATCATTGTCACAGCCAGCCCATCATCTAGGGAAGGCCGCAGGTGGTTTGACGCTCTGTTCCTCGGCTTCCACACCTACTTTCTGAACCCGATCATCACGATCTTTGGCATCGCTGCTCTGTATGCGGAAGCACGTACAATTCGTGCGCGCCCTGAAGGCTCAGGACTCGGTTCGCTGAGCGTTGTGGGCCTCGCGGCGCAGGCGGTTGTGTTCTTCATCGTGGGAGTTGCGTGGCCTGGTCGCTTGGTCTGGCCCTTTCCGATTTTCGGGAGGGCGTTCCTCGCCTGGATTCAGATGGTCGGGTTTGTGCTCATCGACTACATTATCTTCGTGATCGCTCAGGCGGATCTTCTGTACATTGCCATGCAGCACAATGGATGGCATGCGGGGGTTCAAGGCGCAAACGGCGAAAGGGGGCCTTTGATCTGAAGTCGCGGGGGCTGCCTAAATATCTCAATTTAGGCCAAATTGCAGGGCGCGAACACGAATGAACATATTTTTCTCTAATCGCATTTCTAGGCAGATTGAGAATCTGTTGGTAAGGATTTCCACAGGTAATGCGGTCAAAGTCCAAGATCTGACGACGTGTAACTACTCGATTATCGCGAACTCGACTGGCTTCGCGCTAGAAACTACCGGCTTCGGCCGACCTCCATTATCAGATGGCTCGGTGACATTTCCAGCTTCATAACACGGCAGATTAACCACCGTCTCTGCATGATCCTCCATGATCCTCCATGATTCCCCAATCCCACCAATCAACTGCAGCCTCCTCAAAAGTGCAGCGAAAGACATCACCTGGGGCCATATCCCGAGGCAACTCCGCGACGTCTCCAGAGAGGGTCTGGGTCGTTGTCCAGGTCTCTCCCGACCGTAAGCTCGTGAAGTGCTTGTGCTGCCCAACACGAACGGAATGTCCGGCTCGTCGACGATCATGAAACCAGCGCTGGTCTCTTCGAGCTCGCAGGATTCCCAGGTACCGCTCTCAGCACTGCTACCGCCTGGAGTATCACCTCGCCGACGGCGATAGATTTGAAATCGTCCAGGCTGTTGCTCAGACACCAGAGATAACCAATGGAATGTCACAGGCTGGTGGCCACTCCGCTCGACGCCTTCGTACTTGATCACGATCTTGACGTCCAACCTGGACCGCCTCTGGTGGGTGTGGCAGAGCAAGAACGAGTCTCGTCTCACTTCTATGGGCGGCAAGAATGTTGCTACCAGCACCTTCCTTGTCTCCGCGCAGCCCAAGAGCCTGCCTGAGGAGGCTCTCGTTCCCTACTTTGGAGACAACGGCAATGTTACCACCCTGGATCACATTATGTGGATGGCTGGCACAGCCGAGAAAATCACCATTGCTGAGGTCATGGACATCAAGAGCGACGCCATCTGCGTCGAGTACCTCTGAACCCCAGTCGTGGACCAGAAACTCTAGGCTTGAGACATTATCCTTGGATGCAGACCGTTAAAGACATGTACATTAGGGTTGGAAATCTGTAATCTATACATTGAACGCTCTCTGTCTTCGTCAATGCTGGTTGAGCTGTGACTTCCTGGTTAAAGGCATGGCATTACAACAACCGCCTTTTGATGATCATTTACGGAGGTCACCTTCTGCTAGGAAGGCGAACATTGAATTTGATGTTTGCATGGTGGCTTTGCCAAGTTTCTGATGATGAGTCGGCAAGTCACCCGAGTCCATGGCAAAGCCCCGCCTGACTGTCACCCAATCTCCGATCATGCCGGCTTCAGACCAGCATACGCGTATTTGGTTTCGCCATCAGCCGAAGCCGGAGAGACCGTCCCGGTCGCTTGGCGGTCCCTATCGTTTAGCGACACACCTACCGTCGATATCGAGGTGGATATAACGCACAGAGGTCCGTATTCTCTTTCCCCGTGATGGGTCCTTGGCTGCTTGATGAAACTATTATATCTGATATTCTTTGCCTGAGTAATTCACAGCCTGGAGTAAAAGCGTTGAAGAGAAAGGTAGTGGATTAGGTATTAAAGGCTCTGGAAAGCACTAGAAAACAATATAGATGGACGGCACTCCTTGGGTTGCCTTACTCCAACGTATTAAATGCATGTGGTCAGATCGTCCCTCGAACAACTGCTCAGTGTTGTCGCAGCCCAAACCAACCGCAGTCAGAATCCAACATCGCATCAAAGCCGTTGTAAAACATCCTTCCGGTGTTGATGAATGGCCCAGTAGTCGACGACGGTGATGGTGGTGCTTCCATGACATATCCTGGTGCCTCCATAGCCGTAGCTGATGGGTTGCCCGTAACAACGATGGTGTAGTTGGCAATGGGATTCTTCTCGTCCGGCACTAAGACCTCGACCACGCTCCCAGGAACAAGAACTTTGGGGCTCTTGTTGATCAAGGGGGACGGCTCTGTTTTCACCCTGGACTGGATATCGTCGTATACTGCAATATAAGACTGGTTGATGCCCGTGTCAAAGAGAGCCTTTCCGTTGTTGTAGGGAGAGTCGTTGATGCGGATCGCCATACTGGCCATTTGCCAGTCATTGTCCTTCGAGCCAACTCTCGGCTCCAATTTGGTCTTCTTAAACTGAGAGGTCGTGTCGCTCGTCAGGCCAACTTGCACGCCCTTTTGGCTGAGGATGTATCCCTGGTGCATATCTTCTACGTCCTCGCCCCTGATCTGGCCAACGTTGATGAAGGGTATCTTATCAGGAAGAGCCTGTGGCTGCTGGACGCTGCCTCTGCCGAAGCCAACTCCGACGTAGTGGATATCAGTCGGCCACGAGACAACATTGGTTTTGTTTCCTTCCGGGCAATATCCATTTTGGGCAAAGGCAAAACAGATGCTGGATTCGTTAACGGCCAAAATCGGCACATGGGCGATAACATGTTTGCGGCGTCCCTTTTCATCTCTTTCGTCGATGTAGAAGGTGACATCAGCGTTAATCCAGTAGCCCGTCCAAAGACGCCCACTTGAAGAGAGGTATTCGTTGCCGGGATTGGACTTGTCAAAATCGGTCTTGTCCGAGAAGCCAATAAGACCGCCACCAATCACGACTCCAGTCGAACCGGTGTCCATGCCGGCACGACGGATGTACTTGTTCTTGTTCCATTCTGTTTTGACGGAGATACCAAAGGATGGCGTGGATGTGAGCGACGGAAATGGTGGGTTTGCAAAAGGGATGAAAGCATTGTTGTATTGGTTCGACACTGGGTATGTTGGAGGTTCGAAAGGAGAGCAGTCGTGGTCTGCGAAAGCCAAAGGCAAGATGGTAGCGAGCGCCAGACGCTTAGAGAAATGCATATTAAACGTAAATTGCGGTTTCAGGAAGTCTTCTGAAGTTGGATGAAGGGTATGGGCGCTTTGGAACTTGGACTGATGCGAGGCTCACTCGGGATTTTATACAAACGAAGGCCGCAATAACTCCTTCCGAATTTTCCGTTGGCGACTCATGAAGACGAGCTAGACTATCGAAGAAAAAGAAAATCAAACTTAATGTCGACGGAACAAACTTTGCAGTAAACCCCATCCTCGTCAACAAGCAAACCACATGCGGCAGTCCGTTTACGAATTCAAGTAACTGCAGGTCCAGTCAAATTCCAGACTCCGTACGAAATTAAGCTCATGTGCTGGTGGCCCGGCATACAGAATCGTCATGCCAGTTTTCCTGGACGAAGTCTATCCAAATCGTGCCATCAATTGCCCCTGGCGATAAGCCACAATGAGCTCCCCACATGACTAGAATAAAACATACAAGCCACTGCGGGGATCAAATGTCTTGATTCTCCAGCTATGCTGTTGTGTGACGATGGGCTTGCCGAGAACTCAACTTTGCGGGCGTGTCTTATGAAATGCACATTAGCCACGTGCCGGTCGGTAGTCTCAGACTGAAAGAAAGCGGTTGCCATGGTTGGGATGGCTGGTTACATTGCTGATCATTAGATGCCATGGTTCGAAGTGACGGATGACTGTTTTGGGAACGACTGGAAGTGGTGGCTTCATTAGGTCCTCATGCTCCACCCCGGGCTTTACAGTCTTCATAAACAGACACTTAATTGGAACAAGACCCAAATTTCAGCTTCAAGACCCGATCTTCTCTTAACCATGAGGTGCCTGGCTACAGATTACTGACTTGTTGAGGTGACGTTGCAAACGGGGGTATCCAGTGGAGGGAAACTTGCTCAGCCCCTTGCAAGGGTCGCAACTGAGCAAAATTCAACTACATCGGTCTCGACAAACAGAGAACAAGCCAACAGGGCCAGTATCAAACGGCAAAAATGCAAAATATTAAAATCAAATAACGCCACGATACTTCGTCAAGAATGCAGCTAGTGCTTGTCAATTTAGAACCCGCGTTGCTGATACATCGGGAATGCAAGGTTTGGAACAGTCAATTCCTCCTTTTCCCCAGACAAGATGGGCCGCATTCCAAGAGCAGCCAAGGTCGCTCTGGCGACTACCTTAGCTAAACGTGAGAGATGTGAATTTTTCTCAAAGTGCTTGACACACCGGCATGGAAGGGTTTCTTTCCACATCACAAGACATAGGACGGCTGCGACATCGACGTCGAATCGTTCAAACTTCATCGAGCCAAGCTTGTGGAGACCTCTAGAAACCTGGAAGCCAAGACACTTTCTTCCCGCTACACTGGCAGTCTGGGTTCTCCAAGAACACCAAAATAACAGCACAGGAGCTCGGCTCGGTGGAAGCTGAGTGTTTCGTGTTGATCTTGCCACCCAACGATGATTCTTCAGAGCTGTTTGTATCTCTACGGCGCTCACTGCATGTGCGAAACGTCCGCGACGAACAAATTGTCAGAAACCCCTATACTTTGGTATCCTCGAGCCCACGGGTCGAGGTCTACCTGGTTACGGCTCCCACACATGACGCGGCTTGTGGGCTGCTGTACGCTGTCATAACTGCCGCGCATGGGAGACAAGGTAGCGATTGGGCGGCTACGAGGGTGGCCAGCCGTACTGGAACGAGGTGCTCGACATGGACGCCCTGAACCAATCCGTTGTCTTCGACCCGGATACTGGGTTTGGCGGTGAGGGCGGCGACTGTGTGACGGACGGTCCCTTCGTCAACTTGACGCTTCACATCAACTCCACCTCCAATTACGCCAACGACTGCTTGACTCGTTCCTTCAACTCCAACGGTTTCCAGACGGGCCAGCAGCAATACATCGACGAGTGTTTTGCGTCGGAGAACTACACTGCGGCATTTGAATGCTACCAGGTCAACCCTCACACTGCGGGCCACTCTGCAGTCGGTGGAACGGTGAGTGCAACTCCGCGCTACCTCAGATTAGCATCTAGAGGCTAAACCTGCTTGTGACAGATGCTCGATGTTGTCGGCAGCCCCGGCGACCCGCTCTTCTTCCTGCATCACACGAACCTTGACCGTCTCTGGTGGGAGTGGCAGCAGGCCAACCTCACTACTCGCCTGACTGACATGGGCGGCCGCAACATTCCCCTGGACAGCTACCTTGAGCAGAACGGCATGGAGTACCCCAGCGCTTCTATTCTCGACTATGATGGGGACTCTGGCAACGAGACCACGCTGAACCACAACTTGTGGATGGTCGACATCATGCCCAACGCCACCATTGCAGAGGTCATGGATATTGGTGGCGATCTGATCTGCGCCGAGTATGTCTAAGTTCAAACATCGGGTTCCTAAATGGTTGTGCTCTTCTTCTGGGTTATCAGTTGCATAGCAGGGGCGTTTGTACAAGAAATGTATGCATCAACAAACAATTTGCTTGAAGCTTTTCGTTTTCTCGATTGTCCTGTTTTCCAGCTGTAGAGTCTACTGGGTATTCTTCATTACATAAAGCGGACAAAGCACCGCATGAATGTGGCAGTTCAAGTCATTAGCATTATCAATATGACAAAAAGAGCGTAACGGTCGGAGCACGCTCGTATTTCTTTTCCTCCGCAGCCATTCCATTGTCCAAGTCCCACTCAGATATCATCATACTTGGACATTTTCAACAGCCCACCATCACCCTCATCCAGCTGCACCCTGACTGTCTTCGCTTCTTTTTGTTGCTCCCGCAACCCGCCAAGATCTTCAAGTCTCTCTCGAGCGTTCCGATCTAGCCCATGAACCAGGGTTGCCAGGACACTGCTCTTCCAGAGGCTTGCCTTACAGCGCCAGGTTTGGTAAATGGCAGCGCTCAAGAAGACAGCCGCCAGGAAGAGGGTGAGGAGAGGCACAGTCAAGAAGCTCCACTGAACTCGGATGTAGCTCTCGACAGTATGCGCTATCCCGGTGACATTGGTTCCTTTGAGACTGCGGAAGCTGACCGTGACGCTAGTTGCGAGGTCATTCATCAGCATGTCGATTCCGGTGGGGTACTCATAGTAGTTCCAGTAGAATGCTTGAACGATGTCGGTGTCGAAGAACGTCTCACCGCTGGAAATACCAACGGTCAAGTTGACGATGATGTTGTCTGGGGTGGTGATGTTCTGGTTGATTACCTCCTCGTTGCGTGAGGCGGAGCCATTGCGGAATAGGCCTGAGAACCACGAACGCATGCCCATCATCACCTTCATGTCGATCGAATACGACTCCTCACCGCTCTCCCCCGTGATAATGATAGGCTCCAGGTCTTTCTGAGTAACTGTGGCAACCGAGTCGTTGGTCCTGGTGTGAAGGATAGTTTCGTTCAGTTCACCATTGACGATGGAGGATGCGAGAGTCTGGACGCATGCTTGCAATGTGCATTGGCGGGCCCAAGGTGCCAAGACTCCTGGTTTTCCTCCCTGCTTCTCGGTGCCCATGAAGACAAGCTTCATAATTGTTGAATAAGACATATCGCCAAGGCCTCGTGGAAATAGCGGGGTCATGCTGAACACCTCCGCATGGGTCTTGAGTCTGGCGCCAACCGGGACAGACCAGCCACATTCCGTTTTGTCACCCTCAGGCGTTGAGCCATCTTCGCAAGATCGAGTCATGAACTCAGACAGGTCGATGCAAGTGTTGCAGACGCCCAGAGTTTCGAATGGTTCCCATGTGCAGTTACCAGTTTGGCAGTTGACGGGCAGGCTAAGCCAAGGCTTTCCGTTCTCGGCGAAGAGGCCGTTGTAAACTTAGGCCTTGAAGGGGAGAATCGGGACAAAGCCTTCCGATGCGGTTTGACTGCTCAAGGCCATGAGGTATTGCTGAGAGCGCAAGTTGATAGCTCCTTCGGGCGAGTCGGTTGTGCGAGCATGGAAGGTGGCAATCTGCTGCGCAAAAGGACTGAAGGCCAGCGTGAGGATGGCAACAAACGCGCCAAAAGATCCGAGAAATCTGCAGAGGAGGCAGATTTGTTAGCTGCAAGCTTGCAAAAGGGTGTCGCGGTCGTCTCAACTTACCCGCCCCGGAGCTTGAAGAGCATCACCAAGGCTCCCCAAGTCCCTCGACTTGCATCGTCGAAAACCTCCATGTCGGACAGCGGCTCACGGCGAGTCTTGAAGTGAATCCATTTCAGTTGACTCAGTCCGCTGGAAAGCACCACGGCCATGGTCGCGGTTGCAATAGTAGCCAGCAACGCAATGACGGCGTTGATGGTGATGTGGAACTTCCACGATGCCAGGGGCCGGCCATCTTATGCGGCGAGAACACCGATGATGGCGGCGGTGGCGAGAACGGCGACACAGAGACTGGCGATTTCGAAAGTCCATGTCCCTGAGTTGGAAAACTTCTCGGGCCTGATGTGCGACTTTTCCGACAGCCTACTCCAGCGAGAGGAAACGGAGCGTCCGGACTCGCCGGTGCTGCTCAACGCAGGCTCGTTGGCAGGGACTTCGTCGGCATGGACCGAGACATAGGGCGCCTGGTAGGCCTTGTAGGAGCCCAGGCTCTGTCTCTTGTCATGGTTCTGGATGAAAGGGCTGTTTGGCTGGCTGACGTAGATGGTGTCCGTCGAGCTGGTGCTCACGTTGTGCGAGTGCTGGCGGTGGGCCATTCTGACCTGGTCTCGACTGGGGTCACAGATGTCAACAGATCAGCGTATGAAGAAAAGATGACAAGAGGCCCAAGCATTCGGCAAGTTGCATGGTGGCTAGAGGCCGGGGAGCCTCAAGTAATACCAGAAATGCCCAGAAAGCTTGTCTCGGTCTTGGAGCCTGGGCATCCTCTCTGGCGGAAGCGGACAACTGCTGACAGGTCACTATCAAATGCACGATGCATGTCACATATGTTGGCGCCTGAAAGAGCTTGACGAATGCTGTCTGGCCGTTGTATTCAATCGTTGATAACGTCAGCCGACGTCCGGTATCATTGGTGGCCTCGAGGCCGGCAGATGCGAGCTACCTAACGCGGTAGTGATCTGGGCCTTTGGGGGCTGAACTGAACCATGCAACCCGTGCATATGGACGGCGGTGGTTGGGTATCTCTGCTTCTCCAAGACCTTCCTTCATGACTCTTGTCTCTGCTTCCGTCCCTCATGAAATCGTTCTGACCACCCAGAGGCTCTCTTGGTGGTCCAGATCCGTGCCGGCGCCACGCCCGCGCAGATCTTATGGCTTATTTTTGGGGCATTTACCCCGCTGCTAGAGGTCGCAGCAGTGGCCAGAATCAAGCTCACCATCTGCACGATGCGACAGCAGCGATAAGGACGCTGTCGATGTGTGTATGTGTGTGTGTGGATGTGTGCGTGGATGTGGTCTCTGCTCCGCCACCACTCCTCTCCCGGATGATGTACCCGTAGGGCTGCGAATTGGGCAGGTCGTGAAGCCCGTCGCACTCAGCTGGACGCTCCTCGTCGCGCGAGGGACTCGTCTGCCGCGCTTATGCCAGGACCGCGGCGGCTGCGAGCACACCGGCCATCCAAGCGACTCGGACCGAGGGGAGGGTGGCGTCGGCGGCGCCCTTGGCGGAGCCAGTGGCGGCGGCGTATCCCAGCTGGCTGTAGATGCTCGTGGCCTGCTCGTCGCTGAGGGTGGCCTTGCAGGGCTCCGCGTCGTGGGTGGCGGTCGCAGTGACGCCGCAGGCGCTGGTGGCCTCGGAGTTGTAGGTCGTGGTCGAGGCGTAGCTGAGGATGCCGACGGCCTCCGGGCACGTCTTGGTGAAGGTGGGCTCGGAGCCGTCCTTCTCGACGGTGAAGTCGAAGCTGCCGTTGCTGATGCGCGGGTTCAGGTTGAACTCGCTGTAGACGGGCTGCTCGGTGAACTCGCACTGCGCGCCCATGCCGAAGACCCAGGCAAAGGTGTAGTCGCCGGCGGCGAGGTGGCCGGTGTAGCCGATCTCGAGGTGCGGGCTGTCGCCGAACTCGGTGTCGTTGAGGATGGTGGCGCCGACGGAGCCGTGGGCGGCGGTGCGGAGGTACGTGTTCTTGTTCCTCGAGTAGATGTCCCAGACGAAGCCGTAGCCGTAGTGGTAGGCAACCTCGGGGTTCTGGATGTTGAGGAGGACGGGGTAGCCCTTGGAGGTCTCGCCATACTTGCCGCCGTCGCGGGGGAAGACGAGATCGAGCTCGATGGAGTTGTCGGGGATGTCGGCGCGGACGAGTTGCGAGCAGGAGGCCAGAAGAGTGGCGCCGAGGCACCAGGAGCGTTGAGACAGCATGGTTGATTGTGTCGGTTTGTCTTAGTCCAAGTCTAAGGTAAGGTAGTTGTCGACGTTGATCGTTGCTTTGTTTGCGGTATGTCTCACAAACGGCCTGCAAAAGGTTGGATTCTGCCCCCAAGAAGCGCAGATCCGGAGGGCAGCGCGTCGTGGATCGCGGGGATTTAAAAGAAAAATGTGGACGAGAGCCCTCTCGCAGCCACACTCACAACCCGACAGCTTCGCGCTGTTGGCTGTTGGCCGTTGGCCGTGGGCCGTGAGGCCGTCACAAGTCAGGACGACTCCAATCTCCGATCATGATCCCGGCCCGCAGCGTTTTTTCGCTCAATTTAAAACGTCGCTAATCAGCGTCACTGCATTAGCCCCTGGTCAATTTCCCTCAAAAGCTCGACAACGCGCCAACCGAAATGTGCAGAGGGGGCCCGTCGGCCAATCGCGGCGCGGCGCATCGTGTGTTGCTCAACTTCGTTTGTGTTGTGCTCATTTGAGCTTCTTCACAAGAGCCTTACAGCTTCCTAGTTCTCATCAACTCATTCAAGATTACACTGGCACCATCCGTCCTGCCCCCACCGCGTGCCCCTTCATGCCTCCTCCTGCAGCTTCTTCTCCTCCTGGCCCCCGGCGCTCACCTCGCACATGCACGTCTTGAACTGGCGCGCCGGCACGTGGTTGCTGAACATTTCCTGGATCTCGGCGTAGTTGCGTCCCTTCATCTCGGGGAAGTAGAAGTAGAGCCACGCGCACATGGGCAGCGACAGGCCGAAGAAGATGAAGCAGATCTTGCCGCCCAGGTTGGCCTGGTCCGTGTTGATCAGGTACGGCATCACCTGCTGCACCAGGCACGACGCCGCCGTCGACGACATAATGTTGATGCTGTACGTCTTTTGCCGGAGTTGCACACTGTTTTGGTTCAAGTTATCTTGTTAGCAAGCCAGATCCCTGTTGCAAATTTTCGGCGGGCCTGCGGCGTGGTTTGGCCCACAACCCGGTCTCCCGGCATCACCACTCTCGCCAACACAGGCTCAGGGTCAGCCCGCTGCGCCGGTTCTGCTGGCTCCGTAGCTGGGCCTGGGGTTTCAAGGGCATGTTGTGAAGCTGTGCGTGGGCGGCTTACCTGGCAGTTTCTCCACCGACAGAGTACGCAACGGCGCCTTCACAAACAACCAAGTCAGTCAAACATGTTTCGTCGTCCCGCCGGACGAATGAGTTCAAACATACCTAATGTCGCTTGGTAAAGGTAGCCCCAGATGACCATGAAGGCCACAGTCGCCGAAAGAGAAGCCTGGCTGCCGATGGTGCTGATGCCGCCAATCAACAGCAGGAGAGCGGTCATGCTGAAGACACCGCCGACAATCAAGGGGCGTCTTCCGTAGCGGTCAACGAGCGGCCACGAAGTCATGTTACCGGCAAACTGGATGGCGTAAGCCGCGCTTGGCCGGTAGCCAACGGGTTGTTGACGCCCGCAAGACGGAAGTAGTAACTAAAGAGTGTTAGCTGTGGTTCATGCTCAGCCAGTCGCGCTTCTGATGCTCACGTCAGGTAGCCGCTAACAAGGTTGACACCGATGGCCTGCTGAGACAGGTATGTAAGATTTCTGAAATTGAATAAACAGTTGAAGGTCCAAAGACTGATGGCTTGATAGGGAAGGGACTCGTCATACTTATTCATGGTGCGCCTGGGGTGGGGAAAACGTCAACCGCTGGTAGGTCCCAACAAACAGCAAAGACCAGGCATCGCGAGATGCTTTACACATCTTGTAGCTCCTGCTCGAGGAGGGTTTGGTACCCAAATGGCTAATACCACAACAGAATGTGTCGCTGAGTCTAACGGGAAGCCTCTGTTTCCCATTACATGCGGTAGGTATGCTCAGATGCCATTGTCTTGCCTTCGTACTGACAAGTGGCTTCCTCACTTAGGTGACTTAGGCACTGACCCGGTGGAAGTTGAGAGCAACCTTGACTTCATTTTCCAACTCGCTGAATCATGGGGCTGTGTGTTGCTACTCGATGAGGCCGATGTGTTTCTTGCTCAAAGAAGCGAGCAAAACATCGAGAGAAACGCCCTGGTGTCAAGTAAGACTTGATCTTGATGGATTTGCTGTGCGTTGATCTGACATTCCAAAGTTTTCCTTCGAGCGCTGGAATACTACTCCGGCATCCTTTTTCTCACCACCAATCGAGTGGGTAGCATCGACGAAGCGTTTCGATCGCGGATACGCATGAGCTTGCTGTACCGGATGCTTGATGAGTCTCAGACACTCAAGATATGGGAAGGCCAAATGCATCGAGCGCAGAGGCGTGACTCTCGCCTCATTTTGAACAGAGAGGAAGTAATAAGTTACATCAAATGGCTGTTCAAATGGCAAATGGATCGCCGCAAAGTCTGTTGGAATGGAAGGCAGATTCGGAACGCAATGAAGACAGCGACTGCGCTGGCTGAGTACGACAGCATCGTGAGATCTGAGACGAGTGGGACTCCATCACAGCCAATCTTGGAGATCAAATGGATCGATCTCGTTGCGAGAGCTTCTTGGGAGTTCGAGGCATATCTTCAGACGGCATTCGATCTCAACCCACTGCAGTACGCGAAAGCCTACGCATTGCGGGCTGATGATGAGAACTTCCGTCACGCAGACTTGGCTATGCCCTCCATGCCCGGCATTCCGACATCTGGACCTTGGCAGGCTCTCAACGGCATGGCAAGCTCCCAGCAGCAGCATCATGGAGGAACTCAGCCGTCTTTGTTCGGGGCCGCTCCTGGGTCAGAAACTCACCAGCCTGCGGGATCCCTCTTCAATCCTTCTCTTCCCATCCCCCCAGCAACTCAACAAACTCAACCGCCACAGCAGCCTGGGCCACCGCCGAACCCGCAGTCTTACGCGGCCCAGCGCTATGCTGCAACAAGCGGACCGGCGCAACAGGCGTTTCCCGACTTCTTCTCGGCCACAAACATGCAGCCTGCAATGACCCAGGTACCGGCCGGTCCTTTTGGAAGTGCAGCTGGCAGCCAGCAACCTGGTGGGTTCTCTGCGCCAGGATATTATCCGAACCATCCACAAGCTATTCCTGGATTCCCTCAGTACCAAGCATCCATGCATCCCGGGGCTGCAATGGTGCTGCAAAACCAAGGTAGTTTCCCAGGGAGTCAACCCGGCAATATTGGGTACCCCTCGTTTTCCTCAGCATCGCCACCGGCGCAGCCGCAGCAGCAAACGAGCACGCAAGCTACTGCCCCGAGCTAAGGCCGTTCGGAAAAGATTGATAGCTGGAGAACCATTCGAGAAATAGGGAGAACCCACCCCCTTTCCACTCCTCCCGAATAAGTAGTTTGCGTACATTAAACATAACAAAAGGGAACCAATCGTCAGTTCAAGTTAATCCAATCAATATTCGCAAATTTCTGATTCGTGTGAAAGTCCGTAACTTCGACATTTTTCGAGTACGACATACAAATGTCGTACGTAGGAGGCCACATTAATATCAAGGGCATAATGCATTTTTCGGATCATGGTTCGATGAGATTGACAGCCGATTCGCTCCGCTGTTAAGAAAACAGACTATCACGATGAGCATAACTACAGCGGGTCTGCTTGAATATGGCTCGGACCGCTAGCTATGGCAAAACCTTCAAGCCTTTGGTCGTGATCACTCGACAGTCTGGCTGAACTGTGTCTTGGCTACTTGGGGGGGCAGTGAAACTGGGTCTCGTTTGAACAGATCTTGCATGGATGCCTTCCCAGCTGCTCTTCCAGGGACCGAGGGCCAAGAAATGTCAGCAGGCTGCAGCTCGTCCCGTCCCTTGAGCTGATTGTGGGTCTCGGCTCAATCACTGGGATGGTGTTTCATTCGTCCAGATGAGTGACGGTCCAAGCAGATCCTGGTCTGCCATCTGAGGAGGAAGTACCCCCACGATTAAGCTCCTGGTTCATCGTGATGCGTCACCGTCTGACTTCGTCATCACACTTCAACAGCAGTCAGCAGAGCGGCACCATGAATACACTACAAAATAAGATATGAGTGAACTTGCGGGTCCTTCGCCTGCCTTGACTCTGGAGTTGGCTGTCGACCAATTCTGAACTACCTAGAATATGCTGGGCTGGTTGCGCGTACTGGCAAAACACCTTCTGAATGACCGCGAGCTATGAAAGAGGTATTGAATTAATGAGCAGCCCGTCATTGACGAGAGAAGTCATGTTCATTGGGACCTTGGCCAGCCCAGGCCACCGATACTTAGCAGCATGACATTTATCACCATTCACAGCACAACGCATTGGATGTGGTTCCCTCCCAGCTCAACATCAGTCCTAAAGCGAAACCGAGCTACGATACCTAAGGTAACCAATGGGGTCCCATATTAGGCAGGCGCCACATCCTCCCGACGGAGGTGGAGTAAAATGCCGACTTGACCTTCTGCCTTCTGCTTGAACGTCATCGTTGTCAGTGTCAGCATGCTGCAAAGTAGCAAACCCAAATTTTTGCCAAGCTGGCCTGTTTCTATCATTCAACCCTAGTCAGGCGTGCCAGGGTACCTAAAGGCCCGATTTGTCCCTCTAGTAATACAATCACTCCCCTCATGTGGTTACATGTACTATTCATCATGACAAGGTAAGTTGACGGGCGGTGCACCAGAAAGGGAGACCAGTCTGACATGGTCAGCCGTGGTCGGGCCACAGCAAATATTGTGGCGCTGAAAGATTCACACAAAGCAATCAAGTACTTACGATGGCGTATCTTGGCATGTTGCCGACCCCACGCCGGAGGTCATTGGCAACGCGCGGCATGAGCGACTCTTGTATGGAGAGCTTTTACCTACAATCTCCGGTTCGGAGTCGGAAACGTTTTCTTTCGGGCCTAATGAGAATGAAGATGGCGGTGCAAATGTCGTCTCTCAAATCATCAAGTATAAGATCAGCAGCGTGCCGCCTGGATCAAAACTATTTCTCCAGTCATTCCAGTATTCCTCGCTAGCAGTCAACAACAACCCACACCATGACGATGACAGAAACTCGCATTTCTTTGTTTGGCATGATGACAACCGTCTTCGCGGTGTCAGCAACGGCACAGAATATGTCTTTCGGTGCCGACAACTTTTACACCAGTGACATCGTCACGGTGAAGCCCATCACTTTCCCGAGCCAATATAACACCACAATCGCGGGCAACCTGTTCACTCCCAAAGGTCTCGGTCTGAATACCAGCTCGCCTGCTATCATTGTCGGCCATCCCATGGGTGCTGTGAAGGAGCAGAGCGCAAACCTGTACGCTACGAAGTTGGCGGAGCAAGGCTTTGTCACGGTTTCAATCGATATCGCCTTCTGGGGGGGCAGTGAAGGCGAGCCAAGGAACGCAGTCTCGCCGGATTTCTACGCAGAGTCGTTCAGCGCGGCTGTCGACTATCTCGGCCTTCAAGACTTCATTGATCGAGAGCGGATCGGCGGCCTCGGCATTTGCGGCAGTGGGTCTTTCGTCATCAGCGCAGCCAAGATTGACCCTCGTATCAAGGCCATTGCTACATCGAGCATGTATGACATGGGAGCTGCCAGTCGCAACGGGCTGGAGAAAGCGCAGACACTGGAACAGCGGAAGGAAATAATTGCTGCCGCCGCACAACAGCGCTGGGTCGAAGCGGCCGGCGGCGAGATTCAGTACACCGGCGGCACTGTTCACGAGCTCACGGACGACACCCCCGCGGTCCAGCGCGAGTTCTACGACTACTACCGCACCCCTCGCGCCGAGTTTACACCTGAAGGCTCCTCGCCAAACCTTACAACACACCCGACTCTCGCGACCGTTTCGAAGTTCATGAACTTCTACCCCTTCAACGATATTGAGACTATTTCACCGCGTCCACTCCTCTTTGTCTCAGGTGATCAAGCGCATTCGCGTGAGTTCAGTGCGGACGCGTACGAGCGAGCGGCCGAACCAAAGGAGCTGGTCTGGGTGCCAGGCGCTGGTCATGTTGATCTCTACGACCGTGTCGAACTCATTCCGTTTGACAAGTTTACCGAGTTCTTCAAGGAGAACCTCGGCGCCAACACAACCACATTCAGGGCAATCTAGGGGGTCCATTCCTTAGTTGCCCTTGCAAGCATTGATCACTTAGACAGAATATTGTTTTGGCTGACCGTTTCGCGCGGCACAGTCCTGCATTATTCTACTATTCGACAACCTCAAGCTCTGGGGTGCTAGCAACAGACTTCAGCAGACCGTGCCACAGTTGTTTGCTGCCATGTATACCTAGATAGCTTAATACTACCCTCAGCATTGCTTGAGAAATTGTTTCGTTTTGACTTTCATGCGTGCGTGCTAATATGTACTGAGATATGGACTCAACAGGCAAATATTTTCATACGGCAGGCAACGGATAAAAAGCCAGCTCGCGATTGTCGGTTCTATTCTTAACGGCTATCCGATGCTAGTTTTCTTTAATAGGTAAGCTGTAACCAAAACGCAGGGCTGTGTTCCAATGACGATACAGAACACCTACAACAAGACTCCTTACCTGAATCCATTCCTTCGGCAGGTCCAGCTTATACACTTTTTAATTGCCAATAGAATTCGAGCTTTGACCTAGATGAGAAATCTGAGATATCTTGTGAATAACATTTCCATTCTTTAAAGGTTGAACTACAAAGGTTAAACTACAATTGCCAGCGACGTAACTACATGTACGCCACATGTCACCACAATTAACTACTACCGATGAGAGTAATTACAGCACATTCCATGTTTGAAGCGCGCTGCCTACTTTCAGGGTTCAATAGTCAAGAAGACAGTGCTTTCGTTCCGCTCATATTAGGTAGAGTAGCAACTACACCAACCGTAAGTACCATGGTCTGTTTTAATTGTGACCGAACCTGGTCCTCGTCAACATCTCAAATTTCGAAGATAGCTGTTTACAAATCAACTATTCGTGGTTTTCTCCCAGCCTCGTGCGGTTGTTCGCGCTGCTGGGTGTCGTCATCTCAGCTTAGTCCCTCCGGCTCCGGTATGGCACGGCTTGCTCCCTATCTATTAATACAAGAATATGTACCCAAAATTGAATCCAAATCCAGAAATTACAAAGAGAAGCTCTCTTTAAATATAAAAGAAGAGGGTCAGATGATTCGGTGAGGGTGTTTAGTCCGTCTATTCCCGGCCTGTTTAGGGGTGTCATACCGTTTGAAGGTAGCATAGTACACCCGCCCGGCAGTGTCACATAGGCAGAATCAGATGAACAGCAGCGACCATAATGATATAAGCAGACTCCAGCCTAACTGAAAAAAATACGTAGCACTTTAACTTTGAGAACAATATTGGTGTTGTTCAAATTCAGGGGTACCAAGCATTCCGTCTTGTCCTTCAAGGCTCGGGGCAAGTAAACGCTATGCGAGAGATGACGACAAGAGGTGCCTTTTACAAAGATCAATAATTAGAGAACCCGATCAATGTGACTTCAGTGGCTTAGCTTTAGACATTCGGTTCAGACCGGTCCGCGGCAACCGCGGAACTCAGTCCGAGAGAAAATTGACAGCTCCACTCGCTGCTGTGAGCGTACTAGGAGCTATCGGCTGTTCCGAAGATCATTACGAGTGTGGTAACAAGGGCATCGATGCTCTGTGGCTTCTGGGATCGTCTGTGCTGGGAAATGGACCGGTCTGGTCAAATCGTTTGTCTGTAGGAACTAGGGTCTTGATCGAAGAAAATAAATGAGAATTACTCATTCTCTGTCGTCCGGTCCACCGGCCCAGTTTCTAGTTTTGGGCTAGAATGAACTATTTGCAAGCCTACCAAATTTTACCGTCTTGATGGTCCCGAACGGGAAGGAGGATAGCAGTCAGAATCATCCGTAATTACACATTGCTGATTGCCAGCAAAAGGTTTCATATGTGGCTCACGGACTGAATGAACAAGGCAAACATAGACGACATTGAGCGCAGGTCCCTTGACCACTATAGTCTTATTCAATAAACGCAGCCACGGCGTCTGGGAAAGCTATTGGATAGGAGGCAAGCTTGATTTCGGCTAGGAAAGCTCTAACAGCGAGAATTTTGCCACCCTTGAATCACAGCAGATGGCCATCCTTGACACTTCGGTAGGGGCAGCCAGATTCATCATCACATCTATTCTTTCCCTTGGGGCAGGGCTGACCGCGTCCGGTGGCGATGTCACAGCAGTCGGCATTCTGGAAATATTTAGGTCAGCAGCTTCCCATGGTTTCTGGACGGTACCATTTACTTACGCAGTTTTTAACGCCAAGGTTCTTGCAGAAGTTGCCGTCCTCTCTGCCGTTGATGCAGCCAACGTATCCATTCTGGCGGAGGCAGGCGTTCGAGCCCTCTTTACCCCAGCAGCATCGGGTGTCAGTACCGTAGCTGAGAGAAACCATGCACTGTTGAATGCGTGACAGTCAGTCTTTTGATTCCGTTGCACTTGCTGTCTTCACTGAAGATGTTTTCTGCAGCGGAAATGGGTCTTACGGAAGCATTGGCACTCGTGGCCAACGCGAGAACAGCGAGAGATGCGAGGAACTTCATCTTGAAACAGGCAGGCGCTGCAATAAAAAGAATTTAAGGTAAGAAGTGTTGAATCATTAACAGCTAAAAGTGCAGGACAGGTAGCTATTTGTACTTGGGAATCACGTCTCCATCAGCATGCATTGCGGAGTCAAGATTCGCGGTGTGATACTGTCCTTGCAGCCACTTATCAGCCTTGTTCCGATGTGGAATTATCCGGTCATTGGATGGTCACCCTTGACATGCATCATCCATCATCCGGTCATTTACTGAGGTATGTAACTGAGCATTTTTGGTGATCACTTCAGGAGAGTCAGGCACAGACGTAGATGGCATTGCTCTATCGGCCTAAAGAGAAGCCATGATTCGGCTGTTTGGAGATAACGACTTTGCAGAAAGGACATTCACATGCTCGCCTCTTTCAGTCTTCGCCTGCGAATCTGGTGGCTGCGGTGATGCTAGTTCTCATAATTCTATGTGTGTGAAGTGATTCTTTGACTCAGCAGGGGAAATACTTTTCGGGGCAGCCTCTTTCTACAAGCTCGGGATGACCGATGCTGGGGTAAACAGCCCCAGAACATGCGTGAGCCTACAAGTCGTTTGTGAGTCAGATATTGGTCTCAACCAACAACACAATCAGAGCTTGAAGGTGTATCTTTAGTGGCATTACCTATGGTACGAAGCTCGGGAGCCTTTGAGATCGAGTCGTAAGTTCCTGCCCATGATGGGTTGAGTCACGATTCCAACCAGAATTTGTAGGAGGTCGTAGACATGAACTACGTGAACCGGGCGAGTACCACACACGTGGGACAATCGAGGCTCTGTGTATGGCCACCTCACAAGACGACAGATACGGGGGGGTTCATTCGAAGGTCCATTTATCATTACGAGCATAGTTTACCTACCACTCAACTGCGGAGGCTTTAATGCTCGTTACCGCTAGATCGGCCATTGGGGAAACAGTCAGCCAATGGGCATCTGCGGATAAATCTGCCTGTCAACGTGACTGACTCGAGATATCGTAATCACGAGCAGTTCATGAGCCTCACGAACGCTGGGAAGGGGCTTTTATTCGAGCGGAGTCTTCCACACTCAGTCTAATCCTCTTAAAGAGCCCAGAGACCGGATAGTGACTAAAAACAATAGGAGGACCCTGGCGGCCTTACTCCTCGCCGTCGGTAAGGAAATCCCAACAGAGACAGCCGTCATGGCGGCAGCATCCTCGCCGGCATGTGACCAGCTCCTGAAAGCTCCGCTTCAGTTACGCGCCGAGAGTGACGGTAACAAGGCTAGAAAAATATAAAATTGTCCTAGGTTTCCCAGTCTAGGTTTTTCTTCAACTTCCCGCCTCATCCTGCTTCCCTTCGTTGATCCGTACCCAATTATCTACAGGCGCATCTGAGCTTTGAATGTTTATTTTTGCAATTTGATCTTTGAAAATGCAGATCTCAGTCTTCATCACCGGCATTGTCTCCGCCATCATGTTTGGTGCCGAGGGTCTTGCAACCGCCAGTCTAAGAGCTACACTGAGAGGTACATTGCATGCCCAAGGATCAAGTACTGCCCCGAGCTAGGAGTGTCCTGGGAGGATTGCGTGAGTGCCCCATGTTGATCTTCAAGTTCGAACGACGAAGCCCATTGAAATACTAACAACTCTTGTTCAGAGGGCCGACTGCTGCTCGATCAAGAACAAGGCGGGTAGACCCTGCCCTGGCAAATAATAACCACACTTTGAGACGGACGCGGTACAAACTTGTGGTTTGTGCCCACATTGTGTGATGCAGAATAGAAAATTATCGTATTAAGGCTCTAATATCATAGTCCGGTTTGTTCGTAGCGTACTTGCATGTAGAAGAACGGATCAGGTCGTGTTTGACGAAAATGCCATAAGAATGAGACCATCATCAGTGGCCCCGTGGAAAACCAAAAGCACCTGTCGCATGGCAGAACGCATGACACCATGATAGACTGCAGAGCCTTGGGATAATTCGACACCGGTGCAATCCACTCAGGGCGATCTTGGCTGTCCGTGAGTGTGCTTAGATGTGTAAGCGGCTTCATGTACCATGCCGTGACCGTGTGAGTCCGACTCCGAACGATTGGCTTCAAGGGCACCCAGCGGCCAGAGCATGAATCAGAGTCGGTATATGACAGAGAGGCGACAACCCGCTACATAAGGTACTTAGTTAGAAGTCGACTACTCCTGACATGCTATTGGGCGGGCAGTGGATGATACACTGTTCGAGAGAATGTATACAAGCGAAGGACACCGATAATAATCTACTGCGACCTTGGGTTGAGAATGAACCATGAAAATTTCTGTATCTTTGAGCCTTGCAATGCGGCACTTGTGGATGTCGTTGTGTTAATTAGGTGCCTTTCGTCTTAGTTTGCAGTGTGTGGACGAATTCGCCACGAATTCAAGGTGAATGGAGCCCAAAAGAAAAAGAAATAGAAGCCGAATACTGCAACTCCCCCGACTGAGTAACCCATTCGGCTCCCACCCGGACTCCCACCCGAAGGCCGACGGCGTGTTCGCGGCCGAGTCGTCCCTTGTCGCATTCTCCGAAGTGTTTCATCCTTTCATCCCGCTTCGAGAATGCCGGCCCTTGAATCAGGGCGGTCAGTGCAACTAGGCTGCTGACCGCCCCCGAGCTATTGGCCCTACTGGTTAACCCGGCATTCGGATCCGACTGTTGACGTCACGAATGCCACAGCGTCTCTCGTATAGCCCGAAATGGACTTCGGACTGCGGACCAGACCCATCGCCGAGGTTGTTGTGTCGCGGCGCCGATGGCATCACCATTCTCTTTCGTGCACCGCGACGCGAATCGCGCTTGACGAGGTGTTGTTGGGTCTTACTCTGTCTCTTAGCACTACTAATATTTGCCCTGCCCAGCTGGTCTGGTCATTAGTGGTTCCCTGGTCAAAGTTCATTGGGTCTTCTCACATGCAAACTTAGGATATTCGTTGTTATCCATTACATCATCTCAAACACCCAACTTTCACACATGTCTTCTCTCAAAGTCCTCATTGTTGGCGGCGGTATTGGCGGCCCTGCCCTTGCATTCTGGCTGGCGCAGCTGGGCCACGATGTTACCATACTTGAGAGAACGCCATCTCTTCGAGCTCAAGGCCAGCAGATTGATATTCGCGGGCAGGGCGTGTCCGTGATCCGTCTCATGGGCCTAGAGCCCGAGATCCGAGCGAGGGGCATCGACGAGGCTGGCGTTCGCTTCGTTGACAGGACCGGCAAGCAGCAGGCAATCCTCGAAGCCAATAAATCGGGCGTTGGCAGACAGAGCTTGACATCAGAATTCGAAATCATGCGCGGCGATCTCGTCCGTCTCCTGTTCGACAAGACCGAGGAACACGGCGTCAAGTACGTGTTTGGCAAAACGATTGAATCGCTCGAACAGGATGACGAGTCGGTGACGGTCCGACTGTCCGACGGCTCCACGGAGATGTACGACCTTGTCGTCGGTGCCGATGGCCAGAGCTCAAGGACCCGGCGACTCATGCTCGGGCCGGGGGCGAAGGACCCCTTCGTCCCATTTGACCTGCATATGGCGTTCTACACGGTCCCCAGGGTCAAATCCGACGACAATTTCGCCAATGTCTGCGTTGTACCCGGGCAACGAATGATAATGACGAGGAACGACAACCCCGAGACGACGCAGGTGTACTTGGGCATTGTGCCCCCGGATGAGAAGACGGACAAGCTGATTCAGGAGTCGCAGAAGAGCCGCGATCTGGAGCAACAGAAGCGTCTGTGGATCGAGCTGTTCAAGGACGCCGGCTGGCAGATGCCCCGCTTCATCGACGGCCTGGAGGCTGGCGGGGTGTCGGACGACTTTTACAATGTCCAGATCGGACAGGTCCGGATGGAAAAGTGGTACAGAAACCGTGTCGGCCTGCTCGGCGACGCGGCGTACGGTCCAAGTCCCTTGACCGGTTGCGGCACGACGTCGGCGTTTGTTGGCGCGTACGTCTTAGCTGGCGAGATATCCAAGCACTGCGCTGGACCGCAGGGCAAGGCCGGTGTTGCTGCCGCGCTGGAGGCGTATGATACCTGCATGCGTCCATTCATGAAGACGGTGCAAAATATCAGGTTCAAGCCATCCAGGTTGTACCCCAAGACGGCGTGGGGTGTTTCCATTTTCTACACAGTCGTGTGGCTCTTCACAAGCCTCCGCATCGACAAGCTGTTTCAGTACTTTCAGTCGGACGATATCAAGGGCTGGGATCTTCCCAAGTATGACGGCTTGCCTGTGAAAGGGGCTGGGAAAGCTGCGTGAGCGTGGATCGTGGGTTGAAGTTGCTTGCTTGGAAGGGCGCTGGGCGCTTACGATTCATGTTTTGGGATGACTGCGGTTGCAATATGTCATCAGCGAATTGGTACAGTCTATCTTGGATTTCTCACGGCTTCTGAGTGCATGGTGTTGTTGGAACGGGCTACGATGACCGCGTCTGCTGCGAGTGGCTCACCGTGGAAACCATTTAGTCCACCCTGTCAAATTTGGATGAGAACTGAATGAACGCGTCAATTGAATAATGGTAGCTCTCTATGCGCCGAGTTCCAGTGAAAGGTATGGGCGTCAAGTTGCCATGTGGAATGTTGGCTGGAGTAGTTATTCTCATCTCACAGAGAGTCCTGAGGGCTTATAAGTCGTACCTCTGAACGGAATCTAATTTCCAGACCTATCTCAAATCTTGTTCAACGTCTCTCGGCCTCGGGAATCGTGGGCTCCGAGGGCAGGAGTCTCCTCAGTTACCAAGTATGTGCGACGGCTCATGAAGTGATTTCAACCACACAGACCGAGACCCGCCGGGAGAACGGCTGGCGTCAGCTGCTCTCAAGTGCCAGCGCGAACTCTCCAAATTGACAGACCCACTTCGAAACGAAACCCGGTTCAAAGTAAGAGCTGGCGACAAAAGCATGTCACCTCATCATTTCACAGCAATACCAAATCATCGAAACATCAAGGAATCATCGTGGGCAGCAAAAATGAAGTTGGTAGGCATTGAACCCAACCCGATTTGAACGGATAACCTTGACCGCAACCGTCAGTACGCCGGGACACTGCAGGAATTCGAACAGGGGTGTGCTGGGCTTACCTTTCGATCTGGAGTCGAACGCGCTACCGTTGCGCCATGGGTCCTCGATGAAGGTTGGGATGAAATGAGGGCTTATGTGGCCTTGATGCGCGCGGGTGCGGAGACTGCGGGTCTGGGCGGGGAAACACGGTCACCCCCGCCGATCCGTGTGAAGACGGTGTGAAAAAGATAGAAAAGGAATAAATTTCCATTGAGATTGAGCCGTGAGTCGTAACTTGAACCTCGATACGGGTTTGTGTGATGAGAGGTCATTTTACAACATCAGAAGCTCGCAAGCTGGTGGCTTTGCCGTGCGCTCGAGTCAAGAAAGGAAGCCAACACTGACCCCGCTGGTCGGGATTTGGCTTTGCGGCATTCTTTATGATTTGGCCGGCGAATCAATATGAACTGTAACCTCAGGGCCTTGGCTGAGTCACTGACCGTGATTTGATAGGTGTGTTATGACACGCTATTTATCAGCTTTCGATTCGTGGAAGGTACCCTTTCGCGCGGAAAGCCCTCTCAAGAATCTCTCGGATGACGTTCTCCTTTCGCAGGTTGTACTCCATCACCGTCTCCCCCAGCCCATTGCTCACATCTGCCGCCTCCATCTTCGTCCTCGCATATAGCTCTCTATCCTCCTCATGCTCCGTCAGCCACTCCTTCATGATGAGATGTCGCGCCAGCTCCGCCGTTCCGGAGGCGAAGACGTGCAGGTTGCAGTCATACGGCTCGTGCATGGCGAAGAAGCGGTGCCCGTGCCACTCGGGCTCTCGGACGAGGAACTGCCAGCCGGCAGCCTCCAGAGCCGGCGCGTAGGCTGCCTCATCCGCCACGTCCCGGACTGTCAGGTCGATGTCGATGACGGCTTTCGCGGGGAGGTTGGGGACGGAGGTTGAGCCAACATGGGAGATGCTCAGCGCCGTCGACCCGAGAGCGTCAATGATGCGGGACTTTAGACTTTCAAAATGCTGAGGCCACGCAGGGTTGGGGGCTTCAATGGACAGAGGGGGTTTGTATTTGCGCGTTGCGACGCGTTGAATTATGGTAGGGTCGTACTCATAGTGCTTGACGATATCTTCGACCGAGCAGGACATCGCAATGGTGATGGATGAACAAGAATATCAGCACCGTTACTAATTCTTCTCGGGAAAGACCTCAAAAACAGAAACTCGTATGGGCTCTGCCAATATCTACTTATGTTTAAGTACCTATCCATGAACAAAGTACGCCATAAGTTTAGTGTTCGGATCGCATGCGACCACCCCTCGCCGGCGTGAGTCATCCGGCGATTCAGTGGCTTGCATTAACCTGCAGCCGTCCGGTTTTCATCCCATGAGATGCATGGGCATCTAGGGGTCTTCCAAGTCAACAAATCGGTATGCCCAATACGCGCACCACGTGAAAGTGAGCCCGCAAAAGAAAAAGCTGACGAGATAAAACACCGCGGCCTAATATTGTCAGTATCCTCATCTCACGCGACACGGACGGCACTCACCTTGCCCCCATCACCCCATCCATGGCCATCATACAGCGGCGCGCAGACGTACACCGTCAACCCGCCTAGGAAAGACAGCGCAGAGTACGCCATGAGCATCATGGGCGCCTGCCAGGTGAAGATCATGTTCCAGCGGATCTCGACGAGTGGCATCTCCTTGGGAAACCAGCCGCCCTTCTCCTGCAGCTTGATCTCGCGGATCTGCGGGATGGGCGGAACCTCCTCGAGCGGCGAGTGCACGGGGTCGACGCTGCGGCTGCGACGGATGTAGAGGATCATGGCGAGCTCCTTGTCGACGTTGCGCGGCTTCGGGGAGCGGTGGAGGGTCTGGAAGATGAACTGCTCCGACGACGCGAGGAGGATGGAGAAGAGGGAGAGCGATATGCTGGCGTACCAGAACGCCGGGCTGAGCCAGTGCAGCGAGTCGGGAGCCGGCCAGGAGAAGCAGCCGATGACAGCGGCCGATATGAGGGTGCTCTGGGGGGGTTGTCAGCGTCAGGTCCTCGGGTCGATGCTCAGCTAAACGTACGGCGACCTGGACGAGCTGGAACTCGCTCAGCTTGCGTTTGCGCCATCTCTTCAGCTCGGCCGAGATCTCTTCATCATCGTCGCGGTTCTCGACGGCTTTTGCGATGGACAGAATCGGAAGCAGCGTATTCTGCTGGTAAAAGCGGTAATATGGGAGGGTGAGAATGCCGGTGGCGATGTATGCAATTTTGCTACTGACCGTCACCGCAATAATCTGATCGTCGCAAAGTAAGTTAATGCGCCGGAAAAGATGACGAGCTTGGTCATACTGCAAGTCTGAGTTTACGGCCTCCTGTTGGAACTCCCCGAGGGAGCTGTCCCGTCTCGCCCTTCTCGATCTGGTCGGCGTGATGGTGATCCTCAGCCATGTATGCGACTTGTTTGAATAATCTTCTTTCTTCCGCTAGAAATATTTTCCTGCCATATTGGCCAAGAATTTATATACAAGTGCCACCTTCGCAGGCAGCTACCGCACCGTGTGCGCGCCGCCCATGCAATAGCAGATGACATTTTGCCTTGCCCGTGACCGCGATGCTCCCCACCCTCTAACAGCTGACGCGCCCGAATCGCCATGTCTCAGTTGTCACCACCTCTCGACCGCCAACATTCGTAGCGTCAAATGACCAATGGTGGCCTCGATCTTAGTCATGGACTAGGGCGGAATGAGCTTCAGCTTGCACGCCAACTGGTATTTTGCAGGCCGGGACGCAAGTCATAGCCGCGTGCTTAAGACGGCTGGGGGATCGAGGCGCATTAGCTCCCGCGTGAATCTGGATACGAATCCATCACCCGTAGGCTGATCAGACACTCAGCCCTTCTTGATCTCGGCCTGGAACTTGACAGCCCATTCGGAGAATTCGTCCTTGTCGCCGGTCCACGGTGCCTTGAGGAGTTCTGACAGCGCGACAATTTCGTTGAAGCAGAGGCTCATAACGCGATCGATCTCGTCAGGTGAGAGCTCGTAAAAAGCGCCAGCCAGCTCATCGAACATGTGCGGCAGCTTCCTGAGCACACGCATAGCCTCGTCCAGACGCGGAGGAATGGGCGACTTGTCGGCAGGCAGCGACGGCAGCGTCTTGAGCCGCCTCTTGACGATGGCCTGGTACAACAGGGTGGTCAGCCTGAGCCGCTTCAGACACGATTCAAGGCGGTCGCGGATCTTGTCGGGATCGTCACGGGGAATCGTCTGCTGGCTTCCCATCATGTCGTCGATAATCTCCTGTGTCGACGGCATCATGGAGCCCAGCGCAGAGTCGTGATCCAAGTCGTCGGCATCACTCTCGTCGTCGTCGTCGTCGTCGTCGTCGTCGGGTTCCTCCTCGCCCCATTCCTTGAGCTCCTCCATGACATCCTTGAGCGTCGCCCTGAACTCCTCGACCTTTTTGATGAAGCAGCCGCCGATTCCGCCCTTGTAGAACTGCATGACATCGTCGCAAGCAGACCAGATGACACCGGTGGCCGCCATGCTGCCCTTTCCTGCGGCTGACGGAGAGCCGTTCTTCTGCGCTGCCGAAAGGATCTTGCCGTCTCTTGGGATCTTCTCGATGAGTCCCCGCAATTCCTTCAGCACGGTGTAACACTTCCATGACAGGTCTTTTCGAACGGTGGCCGTGTAGCGCTCGACGTCGCACGACTGGGCAGCAGTCGCGATGCCAGGGATCGGGCCGGCAACTAGTTCGCGAAGGACTTTGCTGATGGCGGACGGTGTGAAAGGCTCGTTGATAATCAGGACGGAGATCTTCGTGGAATGCGCCTTGATGAGAGAGGCAGAGTCGTTGGCAAGTGACAAGGCATCGACCGAGGAGGTGGAGGAGTTGGCCTGCTGCGGTTCGTCTTTTCCAGCGTTAATGGCGAGAAGAACGGCCTCGAGCTGGTTCATGAGAGCGATGGCCGTGTCGGAGAGCGCATTTAGCGCCGCCGGCGTGTTGGCACTAGACGAGGCCATTTTTGAATCGCAAGATTGCCTCGTGCAAGGTGTTTTGGCTGGGCGAGGTAGTCACTCAGGATGTTGGAGCGAAGAGCGTCGACCTGACTGACTCCCGGACGGAACAATGACAGGAGTCGGGGTGGGAAAATGCAGCAGAAAACATTTTGCCCCGCGATTTGGAGGGGTAGGGTACGTACCGTTCACCAGCCGTTCCTTCTGCTGCCGCTGGCATTGGTGCTGCTTGGCTAAGCTGCTCCTGCCCAATGACGCGGTGGAGCCTGCTGTGGACCGGGGTATGTGCACGTGACTGCGATGTGTCCCTGCAGCAGCTGCCCAGTCCAGCAGCGCCAGCTCCGACTCCCCTGTCAGCCACTGGACCTTGAACCCACCTAAAGCGTTTTGGGTGAGCTGGAAGTTCCACGACGACAACGTACCTCCCCCCGTACCTTCACCTCCAGACTTCCTGGACTGGATCTGGCCAGCTTCACCACTTCTGCTTCTTTCCCGATCAATCCAGAACCAACCTGACGCTTGATGACGGCTGTCAGGCCCTGAACTTACAGAAAATGCGTCAAAGCTACAGTGTGGTGCTCTTTGGCACCTTCCTGTCTGCCGCTGCCCCAGTTTCGGCAACCAGCTTGCCCAGGGGAGTTGGCCCCGAGTGTGAGTGCCAACTACCTTGTTAACAAGAACAATCACAGGCCATGGTGCTGGCCAAGGTTGAACAAGACGGCTAAGAAGCTTCATTGATGTTCATATTGGTGTTACTTCTTTGTCCTGCAGCCAATCCGGCCCGTCCCTCAAGCTTCTGCCGTCGCTAACATGTATCCTTCCAGTCGCCAAGTTCTTCGAGTCCAAGGACTCCTTCGCCTGCATTGGCAACCCCGAGGTCAAGCTGAGCGTCAAGCAGATCAACGATAACACCTGCGATTGCCCGGATGGCTCCGACGAACCTGGCACGGCGGCCTGCGCCCACCTCGACCCTCTCTCTCCTCCCCAGCCCTTTGCGGGCTCCCTGACTGGTACGACCAACACGACGAACGCCCTTCCCGGCTTCTGGTGTGCCAATGTCGGCCACATTGGCGCGTACGTTCCGTTCATGTACGTCAACGACGGCCACTGCGACTACGACATCTGCTGCGACGGAACCGAGGAGTACAGCAAGGTCGGAGGTGTCAAGTGCGAGAACAGGTGCAACGAGATTGGCAAAGAGTTCCGCCGCGTCGAGGCAGAGCGCAAGGCCGCCATCGAGAAGGCTGCTAAGAGACGCCGGACCATGGCCAAGGAGTCTAGGGAGCTTCGTCGCCGTGTCGAAGCCAAGGCCAACAGCCTGAAGGAGGAGGTCAAGGGCCTCGAGGCCAAGAAGCAGGAGCTTGAGGAGAAGCTGCAAGAGACGGAGCGCTCTGAGCGGGGCAAGGTCGTCAAGGGCGAGGGCTCCGGCGGAAAGCTCGGCACCCTGCTCAGCCTGGCCAAGACCCGCGTCAAGGAGCTGCGCGAGACTCTCGAGGATGTCGTCGCTCAGCGCGACGAGCTCCGCAACAAGGTCTCGGAGCTTGAGGGCATCCTCAGCAGATTCAAGGAAGAGTACAACCCCAACTTCAACGACGAGGGTGTCAAGCGGGCCGTCAAGGGATGGGAGGACTACGCTGCCAACTCCGCCACCGAGCCCAAGTCGGATGATCTGGAGGCCGATATCAAGGAAGTCCTTGTCGAGGACTCGGAGTCCTCTGGCATCAACTGGAAGGAGTTTGAAGAGGAGGAGGGCACCGACACCGACATCCGTAAGTCGAAACCAGTCATCTTTATTGGGCAAACATTGACCGAGTATAGTCTACAATTTTGAGGCCTACCTCCCCGAATCTCTCCGTGAGTACGTCCACGGAAAGCTCAACACCCTCCGTGTATGGCTTATTGAGAACGGCCTGATGGCGGATAACGCCAAGCCGGGTGTTGAGTCTCGCCTGGTCACGGCTGCCCGCGATGCTTTCAACGTCGCCAACAACGACTTGAACGAGAAGCGCCGTCTGCTCGAGATTGAAGAGAAGGACCTCGAGAAGGACTACGGCACTGACGACATCTTCCGCGTCCTCAGAGACAAGTGTGTCAGCACCGAGGCCGGCGAGTACGAGTACGAGCTTTGCTGGATGGACAAGACCAACCAGAAGTCCAAGAAGGGCCACGGCCACACCAACATGGGCAACTTTGTCCGCATCGACAAGGAGATGGCGGACGACGAGGAGCGTGTCGACGGCAAGAGCCTCGGCAAGGGTCTCCGTATGGTCATGCGCTACGAGAACGGCCAGGGCTGCTGGAATGGCCCGCAGAGACGTACGGATGTCTGGCTGGCCTGCAGCGAGACGGAGGAGCTGTGGAAGGTTAGCGAGTCCGAGAAGTGTGTCTACAAGATGGAGGTCGGCACGCCCGCCGCCTGTGACGAGCTGCTCGAGCCTCCTGAGCCCAAGTCCAAGGACGAGCTGTAAACGAAGGGTGCGTCTGGGGAGTGTATAAAGAACAGCATCGGGTCTGCTTAGCTTGGCGTCGGGGTCGTCTGCCTTAGACCGAGTAGAAGGTTGCATTAGGAATGATCAAAACTTCTTTTCTGGCACACGCGATTACTGGTCACGTTGGTGTCTGTTTTGAGAAGTACACCGGGGTATCATTTGCAAGTTATTTTACGGTTATTTTACGGGTTCACTGCCCTGGGCGAGCCTAGGCTTTTGATGATGCCAGCTTCCTCCGCTTGCTGAGCTCTTCCTGCTCGGCCATTACCTTTGCTGTCAAGGACGCGGCCATGGCGTTGTTGATACCGCTGATCTTGCTTGATGTGTCCTTTTTCGTCGTTTTTGCCACGGCGTCCTCTGTTGCCCTACGCTTCTTCTCCCCATTCTCATTGCCGTCTTCTTTGGCATCCTCTCCGGCCTTGCGCTTGCTCTTGCCGCCCGCCTTCTTGTTCTTCTTCAGACTGTGCGACAAGCCCGCGGTCCTCAAGTCATCCATTCTCTGCGCCAGTTTCTTCACCTCAGCCTCGTCGGTCGGGAGGATCGGCACCACATTCTCGCTCTTGAACGGCTCACTGCACTCGGGGCACGTCGACTCCTGCTCTGAGATTTCCTTGAGGGCGACCTCGGCGAAGACGTGGCCGCAGGGGACGAGGTAGACGGCCTTGACGGCGGGGCCGAGTTCCTTGAGGGAGATGGGGCAGGTCCAGCTCTTGGATCCCGGCGGCGTGTGAAACTTGAGCTTGACGATGTCGCGGAGGGACTTGATGCCCGTCGAGGCGAACGTGAGCTCTTGGGAATCGGGGGGTGGTGAGGGGGCGTCGTCGGAGGGCATCAGGCCGTTGAGGACGGTTTCGTAATTGTACAGGCGACCGCGCCAGTCGGAGACGACGTTGTCCTTGTCGAAGGGCTGGGTCGTGAGGGGATCGTGGGCCCAGGCGTGGCCGAGGGACTCGAGGGCGTTGGCCTTGAGTTCGCTGACGGTGAGGGAGCGGGCGGCTTCCTTGACGAGCTCCCGGCGCTTGGGGATGGAGCCTCCGTCGTTTCCCATGGCCGCGGTCGGTCGGTCGGCTCGGTCTGGGTTTGTTTGGTGGTGATGTGTAGGATCGGGATGGGAATTCGGAAATCGGGTGGGGTGCCTGGGAAGATGCACAAATCCTAATGAGGTGGATTGGGTGGCTGTAACAGAGAGTAAAAAAGTCACAAGCAGTCTTGAGTCGTGGTGTTGAGGCGGAGGAAATGCGACGGCCAGAACGTCGCGTGCCACGGCCTGTAGACTTTCTTATCTTATCGGTCAGGAGCCAGGCATGTGTGGCAGCCCAGATTGAAGATCCAAGACGCGGATTGATGTCCCTAGATGCTTGCTTCTGCAGGCTTGCTTCTCTAAATGTTTGCTCTGCTCTATTTTGAACCTGATGTCTCTACTGTTCTTCTTGCCGCAAAGACGATGGATCTTCACCCTCACAAGAGGGGGAGAGGGGAGCAATTCCTAATCCACAAACAATGGCTTGCAATTGGTAAGGAACCTACAAGGTGCAAGGGGTAGCACCTTCAAGGTGAGGTCAGCAGGTGCAGGTGTGGTGAGGTACCCGACTCCACTGCAGCCGCTGAAGCTCACCTCGGTTTAGGAACCAGCTGCCAGTGTGGGGCTGACAGTGCAGACAGTGTGAAGTGCCTCACTGCAAGCTGCTGCTCCACCTCCACCTGGATGCACTTGGCACAGTGTACAAAGTACCTGCCACCTCCATCGCTGGTGGTTGCTCCCACGTTGACCCTCCACTCCAGTGTTCCAGTGTCGCACTTTCCGTCACTGCAGACTGGCCTGGCTTGGTCTGCTCAAACATCTTTCAGCCTCGTTGCCCATTCACTACCTTCCATCCTACCTTTTTGCTGTGCCTTGGCCACAGCCTGTTGTTCTTATTTACCCCTCCGAGGCGACAAGCAGTGAATTTGTGCAGCTGTGACAGCTGTATCTGTACCTTCTCCTCTTGTGCTCAACACCGCGCCAGCTCCCAAAGGCCCAAATCCCACAACCAAACCACCTCACCTACGAGAACCAACCCAAACACACACACTCAACCTCCCCGACCGGCAGTCGATGTTTCTCCTATTCTGATCCTCGAACGCTCGGGTGCGCCAGCCAGTGAGCCATGGCGACCCAACAGCAGATCGCTCTCGAGCGACTCGACAACATTGTCAGGGACCTGAGATCGCGGTTTGTCCCTTCCCCTCCCCTCCGCCTTCGATGCGATTGCCTCTCGAGTCTCTGTCCAGCCTCTGATCGTCCCCCAGAACCTCCGACGATGTTAGAAAGCGAGCAGCACTCCAGCTTAGAGACCTGGTGCTGGTGTGCCATCGAGGTAACCCCGTCCACCCCTCGGCGATCCCCCTCCTTGTGCGCGACGGCCAGCTGACTCCTGCCGCCTCCAGACCTCCCCCTCGACCAATTCAACACAATTTACGGTCAAGTCAACAACAAAATCACACAACTAATCTCCCACGGAAATGACTCCTCCGAGCGCCTGGGCGGCGTCTACGCCCTCGACGCCCTCGTCGATGTCGAAGTCTCGGAGCAGTCGACCAAGATGTTCGCCCGCTTCAACCAGAACCTCAAGACCATCCTGCGCGGCAAGGACATCAACCCCATGCAGGCCGCCGCCGTAGCCCTGGGAAAGATGTGCCGGCCGGGCGGTTCTATGATAAGCGAACTGGTCGAATCCGAAACCCAGATGGCCCTCGAGTGGCTGCAGAGCGAACGAGTCGAGGAGCGCCGCTACAGCGCCGCCCTCGTTTTGCGCGAGCTGGCGAGGCAGGCGCCCACGTTAATGTACAACTACGTCGGCCTGGTGCTGGACCTCATCTGGAACAGCTTGAGAGACAACCGCCACCTCATCCGCGCCACGTCCGCCGAGACCGTCGCCGCCTGCTTCCGCATCATTCGCGAGCGAGACCAGGAGTTGAAGCAGACGTGGATGGAGAAGGCCTATGCCGAACTTATGCGCGGGCTGCAGCACGGCACCGTCGAGTACATCCACGCCTCGCTCCTCATGCTCAAGGAGCTCCTGGAACAGGGCGGCATGTTCATGCAGGACCACTACCCCGAGGCCTGCGAGATCGTCCTTCGCTACAAGGACCATCGCGACGTCACCATCCGCAAGACCGTCGTCCTGCTCATTCCTGATCTTGCGAGCTACTCCCCCGCCGAGTTCGACCGCAGCTACCTGCACAAGTTCATGGTCTATCTGTCCGGCATGCTGAAGAAGGACAAGGAGAGAAATGACGCATTCCTGGCCATCGGTAACATCGCAAATTCGGTCAAGAGCGCCATCGCCCCCTACCTTGATGGAGTCATGACACACGTCAGAGAAGGCCTCAGTCTGGCAGCGCGGAAGCGTGGCCCCGTCGACGCAGTGTTCGAGTGCATAAGTCGCCTCGCCGTTGCTGTTGGCCAGACTCTGAGCAAGTACATGGAGGCGCTTCTCGATCCAATCTTCGAATGCGACCTCACTCCGAAGCTGACACAGGCCCTTGTGGACATGGCCTTCTACATTCCACCTGCAAAGGACACCATTCAGAACCGATTGCTAGATATGCTCAGCATGGTTCTGTGCGGTGAGCCATTCAAGCCCCTGGGAGCTCCTCACCCAAACACCCTGACGGCTGTCCCTGCTGTGCCCAAGGATTCCAAAGATCCTCTGGCATATGAGCACCGCAAGGCCGAGGTCAAGCTTGCACTTAACACTCTCGGCAGCTTCGACTTTACAGGACACGTTCTCAATGAGTTCGTGCGAGATGTCGCCGTCAAGTACGTCGAGGACGAGGACCCCGAGACGAGAGAAGCTGCAGCTCTCACCTGCTGTCAGCTCTATGTGCGCGACCCGATTGTCAACCAGACTAGTTATCATGCGCTCCAAGTCGTCGGCGATGTTATCGAGCGATTGCTGACTGTGGGCGTGTCGGATCCTGAGCCGAATATTAGACGGACTGTCCTGGCCGCCCTCGACGAGCGATTCGACAGACATCTTGCCAAGGCAGAGAACATCCGCACATTGTTCTTTGCCCTCAACGACGAGGTATTTGCCATTCGGGAAGTTGCAATTTCTATCATCGGTCGCCTTGCCCGATACAACCCGGCATACGTCGTTCCGTCCCTGCGCAAGACTCTCATCCAGCTCCTGACTGAGCTCGAATTCTCGGACGTGGCGCGCAACAAGGAGGAGAGCGCCAAGCTGCTTAGTTTGCTCGTTCAGAATGCGCAGGGACTCGTCAAGCCATACGTCGACCCGATGATGTCTGTCCTGTTGCCGAAAGCCAACGACCCTAGCGCCTCTGTGGCCGCGACAATTCTGAGAGCCATCGGAGAGTTGGCCACGGTCGGAGGCGAGGAGGTTCTTCCCTACAAGGATCGCCTCATGCCTCTCATAATTGAGGCTTTGCAAGACCAGAGCTCGAACAACAAGCGAGAGGCGGCGCTCCACGCCCTTGGACAGCTGGCCAGCAACTCTGGATACGTCATTGAGCCGTACTTGGAGTACCCTCAGCTATTGGAGCTGCTTCAGAGCATTATCCGCACGGAAGGCCAGCGCGGACCCTTGCGACAAGAGACTATCAAGCTGATGGGCATCCTGGGTGCTCTGGACCCGTACAAGTACCAACAAGTCGAGCAGCGTCGGCCGGATGCCCAGCGTCGTGTCGAGAGCACGCAGATGACGGACATCTCTCTTATGATGACAGGTCTCACGCCATCCAGCAAGGAGTACTTCCCGACCGTTGTCATCAACGCACTCCTGCAGATTCTCAAGGACAACTCCCTCTCGAGCCATCACGCGTCCGTGATCGAGGCGATTATGAACATCTTCCGCACTCTCGGTTTGGAGTGCGTTTCCTTCCTCGACCGAATCATTCCAGCCTTTCTCGGCGTCATTCGCGCCGCAGACAAGACCCGCCTTGATTCCTACTTCAGCCAGCTGGCAACGCTGGTCTCCATCGTCCGCCAGCACATTCGCAACTTCCTGCCGGAGATTGTCGAGATCTGCCAGGAATTCTGGCACACCACCAGCACCCTCCAGTCAACCATTATGAGCTTGGTGGAGGCCATCTCGCGGTCGCTTGAGGGCGAGTTCAAGATCTACCTCGCAGGACTGCTGCCCCTCATGCTGGGCGTGCTCGAAAAGGACGCGACGACGCGACGGCTTCCGTCAGAGAAGGTGCTGCATGCATTTTTGGTTTTCGGATCGAGCGCCGAGGAGTACATGCACTTGATTATTCCTGTTATTGTCAGGACCTTTGAGAAGCAGGGGCAGCCACCTCCTCTGAGAAAGCAGGCGATTGAGACGATTGGCAAAATAACATATCAGGTCAATCTGAACGACTACGCGGCAAAGATTATCCACCCCCTCACGCGAATCCTCGCCAGCGGCGACGTCGCCCTGCGCGTTGCCGCACTCGACACACTCTGCGCCTTGATCCAGCAACTCGGCAAGGACTACCTCCACTTCATGGGCACCGTCAACAAGGTCCTCGCGCAGCATCAGATCCAGCACCAGAACTACGACTTGCTCGTGACCAAGCTTCAGAAGGGCGAGGTTCTCCCGCAAGACCTAGGCGCTGGCGACCGCTTTGTTGACCGGATTGACGATCAGGCGGCATTTGCCGATCTCGGCGCGAAGAAGTTGGAGATGAATGCCATTCACCTCAAGCAGGCGTGGGATACGAAGGGCAAGTCAACCAAGGAGGATTGGCAGGAATGGCTTCGTAGGTTCTCCACGACGTTGCTCACCGAGTCGCCCAACCATGCACTGCGCGCGTGTGCCGCCCTTGCCAGCTCATATTTGCCGCTCGCCCGTGAGCTATTCAACTCGGCATTCGTCTCTTGCTGGAGCGAGCTGTATGAGCAGTTCCAAGATGAGCTGATCCAGAATATCGAAAGCGCCATTAAGTCTGAGAACGTGCCTCCGGATCTGCTCGGGCTGCTGCTCAACCTCGCCGAGTTTATGGAACACGACGACAAGGCTTTACCCATCGACATCAGAGTGCTTGGTCGCGAAGCCGCTCGGTGCCACGCCTATGCCAAGGCACTCCACTACAAAGAGCTGGAATTTTTGCAGGACCAAAGCAGCGGGGCCGTTGAAGCTCTTATTGTGATCAACAACCAACTCCAGCAGTCCGATGCAGCCATTGGAATTCTCCGCAAGGCACAGCTTTACAAAGAGGGGATTCAACTTAGAGAGACATGGTTCGAGAAGCTGGAGAGATGGGAAGAGGCCCTTGCCTTCTACACAAAGCGCGAAAACGAGGTCCCGGAGGACAAGCCTGTGCCCGTCGATATCATCATGGGTAAGATGCGTTGTCTGCATGCCCTGGGCGAGTGGGAGGCTCTGGCTGGCCTTGCTAGTAACACCTGGGCCAACTCCTCTCCGGACGTTCAGCGACTCATTGCTCCGCTTGCTACCGCCGCCGCATGGGGCCTGGGCAAGTGGGATTCTATGGACAGTTACTTGCAGTCCATGAAGCGATACTCGACCGATCGATCCTTCTTCGGAGCCATCCTGGCCCTGCACCGCAACCAGTTTAGAGAAGCTTTGAATTGCGTGCAGCAAGCCCGTGAGGGTCTCGACACCGAACTGAGCGCACTCGTTAGCGAGTCCTACAACCGCGCCTACCAGGTCGTGGTTAGAGTTCAGATGCTGGCAGAACTCGAGGAGCTCATCGTGTACAAGCAAACCGATGAGAAGAAGAAGGCAACCATGCGCCGCACCTGGGAGACGAGACTCAAGGGGTGTCAACGTAACGTCGAGGTTTGGCAAAGAATGCTGCGTCTTCGCGCTTTGGTGATCACACCGTCAGAGAACATGCACATGTGGATCAAGTTCGCCAACCTCTGCCGCAAGTCGGGCCGCATGGGGCTTGCCGAGAAGTCCTTGAAGCAGCTCATCGGCGTCGAGGCTCCATTGGAGACACTGATCCCCTACTGGAACGAGCGGCCGCAGCAGCCAAATGTTGGCATACCAAGGAATATCCCCTCGCAAATCACCTACGCCATGCTCAAGTATGAGTGGGAGGTCGGCCAGCAACCCGCGTTCCGCACGTCCGGCATCTCGGAGAGAACCCTTTACTGCCTCCGCAAGTTCACCAATGATTCTGCGCACCGATACGAGGCGACCAAGGCCCACCTCACGGCTCAGGCCCCCAACGGCATGGATCTGACAAGCGATTACGGATTCCCGCACCAGATCGACCCCAGTCTCATGAACCCCCAGACTCAGAAGGCGTTGTACGACCAGACTGTTCTTCTAGCCAAGTGTTACCTGCGCCAGGGCGAGTGGCTCATCGCCTTGAACAAAGAAAACTGGCAGTACGAGCATGTCCAGGACATCCTGACCTCGTACTCTCAGGCCACTAAGTATAACCCCCGGTGGTACAAGGCATGGCACGCCTGGGCACTGGCCAACTTTGAGATTGTTCAGGCCCTTTCTACTAGAGGGGAACGGACTGATCACATGGTCATTGAGCACGTTGTTCCGGCTGTTCGCGGCTTCTTCAAGTCGATTGCGCTGTCTGCCGGAAGCTCCCTCCAGGACACTCTTCGCCTCCTGACGCTGTGGTTCACTCACGGCGCCAGCGCCGACGTCAACGCGGCTGTCACCGAAGGCTTCACCAACGTCAGCGTCGACACGTGGCTCGAGGTAATCCCTCAACTCATTGCCCGCATCAACCAGCCGACGCGCCGCGTGCAGCAGTCGATTCACAGTCTCCTGGCGGATGTTGGTAGAGCCCATCCGCAGGCTCTTGTCTACCCATTGACTGTGGCGATGAAGTCATCGCAAAACACCCGCCGTTCGCGATCCGCTGCTCAGATTATGGATAGTATGCGTCAACACAGCGCCAACCTCGTCTCCCAAGCCGACATTGTCAGCCACGAACTTATCAGGGTCGCGGTGCTTTGGCATGAGCAATGGCACGAGGGACTCGAGGAAGCATCGCGACTTTACTTTGGCGACCACAACATCGAGGGCATGTTCGCCACTCTTGAGCCGCTGCACGACCAGCTCGAACGCGGCCCCGAGACCCTGCGCGAGATCTCGTTCACCCAAGCCTTCGGCCGAGACCTTACTGAGGCCCGCGAATGGTGCAGACAGTACGAGGCCAGTCGAGATGTCAACGATCTCAACCAAGCGTGGGATCTCTACTACCAGGTGTTCCGGCGCATTTCGCGACAGCTGCCCCAGCTTACTACGCTCGAGCTGCCTTACTGCTCGCCGAAGTTGCTCGCCGCCAAGGACCTGGATCTCGCAGTACCCGGGACGTATCGCAGTGGCCAGCCCATCGTCCGCATCATGGAGTTTGAGGGAACTTTCACGGTTATTAACAGTAAGCAGCGGCCCCGCAAACTCAACATCAGCGGCAGCGACGGTGTGTCATACGCGTTCTTGCTCAAGGGCCACGAGGATATCCGTCAGGACGAGCGAGTTATGCAGTTGTTCGGTCTGTGCAACACCTTGTTGGCGAACGATTCAGAGTGCTACAAGCGTCATCTGAATATTCAGCGATACCCGGCGATTCCTCTGTCGCAGAATTCGGGTCTGCTGGGATGGGTGCCCAACAGCGACACTCTCCACGTCCTTATTAGGGAATACCGTGAGAGCAGAAAGATACTCCTTAATATCGAGCATCGCATCATGCTGCAGATGGCGCCCGACTACGACAACCTCACGCTCATGCAGAAGGTGGAGGTCTTTGGATACGCGCTTGATAATACCACCGGTCAAGACCTCTACCGCGTGCTGTGGCTCAAGAGCAAGAGCTCCGAAGCCTGGTTGGAGCGCCGCACCAACTACACGCGTTCCCTGGGTGTCATGTCGATGGTCGGATACATCCTAGGTCTCGGCGATCGTCATCCGTCCAACCTGATGCTCGACCGCGTGACCGGCAAGATCATCCACATCGACTTTGGCGACTGTTTCGAGGTGGCGATGAAGCGTGAGAAGTACCCTGAGCGGGTGCCGTTCCGTCTTACCCGCATGCTCACCTACGCCATGGAGGTGAGCAACATTGAGGGAAGCTTCCGCATAACTTGCGAGCATGTCATGAGGGTATTGAGAGACAACAAAGACAGTGTTATGGCTGTCTTGGAAGCGGTACGTACAATCATGTGCTTTTCGAAGTGGCATCACTAACATTGACGCAGTTCATTCACGATCCTCTCCTGACTTGGCGCCTTACGAATGCTGCCAGCCCGGCTGGACCAAACTTCCGATCGGAACGAGAGCAATCCCTCGCCGGGCCCCAGGGCGCACGCGCCCGTCGTCCGTCTGTCCTCGATGCAGATGTGGCGCCTTCAGAACTCCTCGCCGCCGACCCCGGTATGCCTGGTGGGCCGGTTGCACGATCTCGTTCAAGAACCAACTCATCGATGGCTCACGAGGGCAGTGTTGTTAACGGTAACACCGGTCAAGACCCTACCGAGATTCAGAACGCGAGGGCCGTCGAAGTGCTGGACCGTGTTTCTCAGAAATTGACGGGCAAGGACTTCAAGCCGAATGAGGAGCTTGATGTCATTAACCAGGTCAACAAGCTCATCACGGAGGCGACGAAGCTGGAGAACCTGTGCCAGCACTACATAGGATGGTGCAGCTTCTGGTAAGCCAGTCAAGAAGTAAGAGATTGTTTGGAGTGAGGAGAATGAAGTCAGTAAGGAAGGTCTTCGGTTAGATGGCAGACCGCGGGGCGTTGGCGGCATCTTCTATTCCATGTGTGAGTACTTTTCCTGGCTCGTTTGCCAGGCTTCTTGTGTTTGTCAAAATGTATACCAGATCACGGGTCAAGGGGGTAAGAGGTTCTTTGGCGGTTCTTGGGTCGCACGCGGCCTCACCTGTTTACTTCAGGCATGGCGAGGCGTCATGGTAGACAGAAAATCAAGCTTTGCAATTTTCAAAAATAATTATTCAATGCGTGTCTGCGAATGGAAGTTTATGTACAATGTGGGTTGCGGAACGTTGGTCAATCCTCGCCTCAGGCCTTGACCTTGTTCAAAGTAACGCCAAATGGCCTCGGCGAGATGCTCTTGGCAGCACCATCCTCCCCGACAGTGATGACAAAGTCGTCGAAAGCCAGGTAGTTGTATGTGGCGCGGTCAATCAGGCCCCAATTCTGGCAGCCTCCGTTGGGATAGAAGAGCTCGTCGTCCACATCGGGCTCGTCGTGGTTCTTGTAGACAGCGCGCCACGACCACGCGTCCCCGCTCTTGACATTGGTCGGGTAGATTCTGCCCGTGACGTTGTAGGTCTTCTTGCTGGGGGACGTGCTGTAGTTGGGGACGTTGGCCAGGACGTCGATGTTGCGGACGGTCAGGTTCTTCAGGGACAGACCGGGGCCGTCGTCGATGGCGAGGGTCAAGGTAGAGCTGGACTCGGGGTCGGTGTAGGTTCCGGCGAAGGCCTTCGCGGCGGCTTCTTTGTTGGCCTCTTCGAGGGCGGGGATCAGGGCGGAGATGACGGGTGAGATGACGTGCGCCGGGAAGGAGAGCTGGGCAGTGGCCGGGCCGCCGGTGAGGATGGAGACTGTGAGGTCGAAGTCGGGGATGAGGAGGAGGAGGCCGGAGTAGAGGCCGAGGTCTCCGGACTTGGTGTAGATCTGGACGGGCACGCCGGAGGGGAGGAGGGTGGTGGAGGCGAAGATCTCCCAGGGGGCGCCGATGGAGTAGCCCGCGGAGGTGGTGAAGGCGCGGGGCTTGAGCCAGGAGGCGGTGTCGATCTTGAGTTTGTTGGAGAGGATCGCGGTGCCGAAGGAGAGCATGTCGCGGGTGTTGGTGTAGATGCCACCGGCCCTGCCGCCACATGTTAGCTTGGGTTAGGTGCGAGTAGAGACTATGGGGACTCACGAGGCGTGGACGCCGAGGTCGCCGCCCCAGGTCGGCTCGCTCTTGGGGATGAAGCCCCAGGCGTCGGACTCTGGCCCGGTGATGGAGGTGTTTGTGAGGCCGAGGGGCTTGAGGATGGTACCGTTCAGGACGGCGTCGTACGTCTTGTTCGTGGCGGCCTCGACGATGAGGCCAAGGAGGGCGATGCCGATGTTGGAGTACACGGGAGCGGTATGGGGGCGGAAGACGAGTGGCTTTTTGTTGAGGGAGATGAGGAGGTCTGTGATGATGTTAGGTCAAAGGTCTTTGGGCATGATTTTGGAGCTGTTGTGAATTTCGTACCCTCGCTCGTGCAAGGCTTGGTGCCTGCCAGGCCAGAGCACTTGGGTCTGGTCTCGTTGGCGACGGGGGGAAGACCCATGGTCGCCCAGGGGCCGCTGAAGACGGCCAGATCGGTGGCAATATCACCTCCGAGTCCCGAGACGTGAGATGCCAGGTCCTCGACGGTGATGTTGTCCCAGGGGACGGCATTGAAAGAGGCTCCCTCGTGGCCATTGACGACGTCCTGCTTCAGCTGGGGTAGGTACTTGGTGACTGGGTCGCTGCCCTTGATGGCCGGGTTTTGAAGGGCAGAGAGGACGGTGAAGAGCTTGGTGATGCTGCCGCCGCGGAAGACGGTGTCGATGCCGACCGCCTCTGTGCCGCTGGCCTCGGCGACGGCTGGGGTGTGGTAGAACTCGAAGAGGGGCGCATCTTCGTGAGCGGACTTGACGCCGATGGCGATGCCCGTGGAGTTGAGTGCCGGGCTGGAGGTGAAGTTGGTCAAGCTTTCCTTGATTTTGAGAAGGGTGTCCTTGACGATGGTTGAGTCGCTGGGGGACTTTGCGGATGGCAGAGTTGAGCCTTGGGGAGGACATGGCTTTCCTTGAGCGCCGGCAAGGAGGGCCACAATGGCTATGGCTGATTTGGAGAGCATGTTGATGGAATGACGGCCTTTGAGATGGCCTGGCAGAAACACTACGGAAAAGGGGGGGGATGATGAGGACGCGTCGAGGACTTGGTGATTGAATTGATATGTCTATTAACTCCCACTGTTCAGGCAGAGGTTGGCGGTCTAGATATCTCTCGAGAGAACATGATGATGTTCAGAGTTTGCCTACATTAGTACGGATTCTGATCATGATTATTGTCGACACCTACGATGCTAAGCCATCAGACACTTGCGCGAGGCGGAGCCTGAGGAGAGCCCTCTGTTCCGACGTCACCAATCGCATCGGTGCTTACCGACCGCAAGGAGCGGGATCCACGTTGACATCTCATTCCAAAAAAGCCGCCAAAGGACGCCATCGCGAACAGACGTGGTCTACGCATGTGTTTTTAGCAGACATGGCAGATGAGCTGTGCAGCCTCAGCCTCAGCCTCCCTGGAGCCATTCATGCAGTCAGCCGGCATCGGCAGTGCGCAATTCACGCCGTGGGGTAGCGCATTCATCAGGATTCGGTCGACTTTTTGGTTGAGCTGAGTATCGCTTCCCCAAGGTAAGGTAGCTGATCTTGTGTTGGGATGATGCTGATGTTGATGACAATACTGTGAGCCGAACCGGTGTGGAACGTGCTTACTTTGAGAAGAGGACCCACAGGGAAGCAGCGATTGGCTCGCTCGCACTTGCTCCAAGAATGCATATGGCCAATCAGAAGTGATTAACACTAACAATTTCCAGACGACCATCACTATCTCTGAAATCCCTCCTGACCCGGGACACAAACCGGGCGCACTTGGCACTTTTGCCCAAGTAACCGCGTCTGACGGCGCAGGTCAGCGTTGCGGCGTTCCTTGATTGGTCGCCTTTGCGCCATCCGCTGCTTATTGGTTCGCAACGGTAGCTGCGGGGGGCTATCGCCAGGCAGAGACATTCTCTTCCTTCCCGTTCGATGACATAAAGCAACGGGAGACTGGCACCGAGCTGCCTCGCGTACGAGGAGGAATTGCCATGGTGCGCCCCCAATACCACCCTGGCTGCTCCCTGAATTCTCCCGCTGAAGGGTCATACATTTTGTGAGGTGAATCCAGCTGGACGAGCTTCCTTTCCATCGTCTTCCTGATGAGAGCCGACCGTTTGACCGAGTAAATTCCACTTCAGCCAGCAACTCCCGCCAGCCTCGACGCGCTTCTGCAAAGGACCCTGATTCTCCATTCCAATATCCCGATCCTGCAGTCAGAACGTGACTGGAACATAGACGCCATAAAAATAACTCGCGTTTAGTGGGCCTCATTGTACCTGACGCCGGCCCCTTTGGTCTTGATTGCTGGCCTCGGTCTATTATCTCGGACTCCCTCTGACCGCTTTCATCATCACAGCCGCAGCCGCAGCCGCAGCCTCGTGAGCGCCGCCCCCAGGCAAAGCCACTTACGCCCGCCAGCGTCCAGCGACGCGTTCCTGGCGCTGACAGCGAGACATACAACAATTAGCCGACATCAGACCATCCCCGCGTCTTCAGATCAACAAATGACGGACCCCGGTGGTGCTCCGCAGGCATCCCTCCAGCCTCCAGCTCTGTCTTCCGGCCGCAAGGGCTCCAAGAAGGTTCGGACTGGATGTGTCACGTGCAAGTTGAGTCCGAGCCTCTCCTGTCTCGCGTCCTTCCATCCTCATGGATACCCCTTTTGTCTGTTGAGACTGACGTGTCACAGAGTCCGCAAGGTCAAATGCGACGAGACCAAGCCTGCATGTCTCCGCTGCATCAAGACCGGCAGGAGATGCGACGGCTACCTCCCCTCAAAACCGAGTAGCAGCGTCCGTCAAGCGAGCAGCTCCGGCTCCGACGTCGCCCGCCTCAGCCCGCACGTGTCGCCGTTCGCCGACTGGACCCCCGGCGGCCGTGAGCAGCGCGCCTTTAATTTCTACCGCCACTTCTCCGCCCCGGCCATCTTCAGCGACGGCGCCGGCGCCTCGACACTATGGAAGAAGCTGGTGCCGCACTTCTGCCATGCCGAACCCGCCATCCGTCACGCCGTGCTGGCCATTAGCAGCCTCCACGAATCGCTCTCCCAGGAGCGCTCGTCCGAATCGGATTCAGGCGACTCGGAGCTCGTCGAGGGGTGGGGCGGTGTGCTCCCCAACACCTTCGCCGCCGAGCAGTACGGCAAGGCGCTGAAGTGCCTCCAGGAGTGGACGCCGTCCGATTCGGCGACAGTCACGGTGCCGCTGCTGGCCTGCTTGCTTTTCATCTGCATCGAGTTCATGCTCCGCGATGAGGCAGCGTCGCAGATACACATCAACCAGGGCAGGCGCATTCTCGCACAGCTCGATGCTACTTCGTCTCCGGGCGACGTCGACGTCATCAAGAAGCACTTTGTACCCATTTACAGCCGGTTGAGCCTTGCTTCGTTCCTTTTTGGGAGCATTCCCGCCGAGATACCGTCCAACCTGCGCTCTAGCTCTGCGACGAACTTGTACTTCGCATCCGTGGACGAGGCCGAGGTTGCGTTGTATGAATTGCTGGACGATGGGTTGCGGTTCACCGCGAATGCCAAGACGGCCGTGTACTCGCTTCCGGCGGATGATCCAGGGTTGCACACTTTCGTCCAGCAGAAAGATGAGCTCGTGGCGAAGTTGAACCGATGGAATGTCGCCTTCACGGTGGTTTCTGCCACGGACAATGCGAGGCGGGCGGGGAAGTTGTGCGTAGTCTACTACCACACGGCCAAGATCTGGATCAGCACAGCGACGTCACCCTTGGAGACGGCATATGACGACCACATCGCCTCGTTTGCCTCCATCGTCAGCATATCCGCCGAGCTCATCCACTCCTCGAGGAAATCCGTCCGCGATCCGTCCAAGGCGGCCAAGTCGACGCCAAAGTTCGTCTTCGACACCGAAATCATCCCCCCGCTGTACTACACCATTGTTAAGTGCCGCCATCCGATGCTCCGACGGGCGGCTATAGACCTACTCAAACAAGACGCCATCACGAACAGGCGAGAAAATCTGTGGGATCCTCAGATGACCGCTGAAATCGGCAAGCGGGTTATGACCATCGAAGAAGCCGCAGCCCGTCGAGATGCGTCAGATACACGCACGACGAAGTGGGGCACCAAATCCTGTGCGAGCTCCGAGGAGTTTGCCAATCGTTTCCCTGAATCCGGCTTCGTGTGTGACTTCCCCATTCCGTATGCGCGATACCCGCAAATCCCAAAGGACTTGAACCACAAGCTGAACGAAGAATGGGAGAGAATGACGGGCCTCGCACGAAGCCGGCAGACGACGCCGGGGTCTGTATCTACCGGCGCCTCATCGGGGGCATCGAGCAACATCAGCTGGGGTTCGACTGAGCTTGAAGCACCATTCGACCTGCCCGAGTATGCGAGGGTGAAGAACGTTTTGATCGACAACGATTTGTTGCACGGGAGCTGGCTGACTGTTTTTATGGATCCTGAAGAGGCTGGGACGGTGCACTGGAAGGTCAGGAAGGAGTTTGTGAAAGCGCGATGACGTTGAAGGGGACTGGTGCATTGCCTATGTGTGTATTGGTTTCCATGACTTGTCATTGTTGATCCAGGATGGCCGATCAAACCAAGAATATCTCTCAGTTCCAGTCTTTCTCCTCGCCCCCCGGTTTGCCCGTGTTTCCGCCTACCTGCCCTCATTTGACCGAGTTTGTAGGTAAGCTTGACTCACCTGCTGCTCAAGGCTGTTTAAATGAACGACTCTGTCAATCGTGTGTAACCTTCGCTGAAAGTAGGGCTTGTTTCCTTACAGCCCACAATCGGTACCTATCACGCGTGCATCGTTCATATCGTTCAGAATTAAATTAGCTACAATAAAGGGGATATAACGACACAAAACTGGCTGTTCATCTGATACAAAAACACAAACATCTCCACCTGGGCAATCTTTCCTGTTCAAATTGCAGGCTCAATTCGGTGGAGATCAAAGGTGAGTCCGTCGCATGAGTGGGAGGGTCAACTATCGGTATATTCAGCAACTACCTACCGCCAGATGCCTGGTAAACCCCCAAGTGCAGACCGTTTCCCCATACCAAGTAACCTCCAAACACTAGGTACGTTACTAGGCTAGTTAACATCGACTTCCCTTGGCCATAAATACCATGTGCGGTCGTTTGCATTCCATGAGATCTCGCCAATAGGAATGAACGGAAAAGGATTCCTCACATGAGGGGTCAGTCTCCGAGCAGCAATATTCCTCGGGTGAAACTTGGAGACCCTGGCATTCAGGACCCTCCAGTGTCCAAGGGCAGCAGAGCAGTTCAACTCGAAAGTCCGTCGCCGTGGCGACCACTCGCACAAACTCCTCGGTGAAGAAGAGATCCTGTCGTCGTTGGGGACTCAGCGTCAGGCGATCGTCGTATCCGAACCTGATGGTTTTCAACGACGGGCTCGCCTGGAGCGTAAATGCGAACTCACGAAATGCTGTGAGACCAGCAACCTCGGCGGCGCGAAGAACCCCCGTGGAAATAGTGAGTCTCCTCAACTTGGGAGCGTTTTCGATGAGTTGCGTCGCCAAAATAGGGCCGGGCAGCGTGTAGGGTGGCTGGAATACGAGGGAAAGCTGCCTGACGTGACGCAAGATGAAGGAAGTTTCAGGCTCGAGCAGGTCAGGTTCACTAATTCCGGCGTTTTGACTACGCTCAAATCCCGCTGGAGATCTGACGTAGTCCTCGACGGGTGTCACGTTGCAGCAGACATATCCCCCGTAGACTGGTGTAAGGTAGGCATAGATATGATTCCGCTCGCCGACAAAGTCAAATACTTCTTCTCTGATTTGACGGCAGACTCGAAGTAAAGGCCTCCTGTGTTGAGATTGATGCGGGGATTTTGTGTTGGCGAGTGCCCTTGGGCTGATTTCCAGTCGACGCCGGGAAGGGATCCCTGATAGCTCGTAGATTTGATCTCGTGTCTCACGAGGTAAGGAGAGCAGATGAGGCTTCGTTGTATTTTCCAATATCGGCGCACTCGGGTCTTGCTGTTGAGGCGTGTTGGAATGAAGCTTGGGCTCATTTTTCGTTGCGTTTGTATTGCCCAGATCAACGTTCAGTACAGACGGTGCTTGGCTGTTTTCATTCGATTTTCCTTGACAGAACCTCAATATTCGCCACATTATGATTTTTTCTTTATCAGGGGAAGCGTTGAAAATGAAATAGTATGTGGCCTGGTAAGACACGAGCTTGATTTTGGTTGGCGGGGAAGCTCAATGTGTGCGAGATGAAGTAGGAGATCGAGGCAATAGCATGCCGACATTAAAAGCCCAAATTTTCTATGTGGAAAGAGTCATTTATAGCGCCCCTGTAGCATTTACACAAAACGTGGTTCAAAGTAAAACCTTAAGTAGTAAAGCCATGAGCCTGGTACGTCTTTGCGCTCTGTGGATAGGTGCAGAAGAGAACCTTGGGGATTCTACTGTGTAACAAACACACACTTTGACATAGCCAGAGCCTCGGATCGTGGGTTATCTCTCTACTCCTTGCGCACAGCCACCGCTTCTGTCTGAGAAACCGTCTCCGAGTCCGTCTTTTTGCTGTCCGCCCCGAGGTGTCTGAAAACGAGCCATGCTGGAACCAGAGACGCGCCCCAGAGGCCAAAGTTGATATACGGCCCGCCAACCAAGGCAAAAATGGGAATGGCATTCAGTCCGTAACTGATCGCCTGCCATGCGGACTCAGTGCCACGAAGAAGCGCCGACAACCGGATGGTTTCCTGCGGGCTCTCGGAGATCTGCCCGATGATAAAGAATGCAAAGTTATAGTTCAGCTGGAAGCCCGCGACCAAGAAGATGAAGATCCGAAACCCCTCCCGAAACCTGGGTCACTCCAGTCAAAGATGGGCTGTGTTCGGCGGTTCTCGGTCACGTTGATCGTGAGCCAGAGCCACCAGGCACCTTGAGTAACCATAATGACCGCAAACGCCCAGCGCGCCCGTTTTTTAAGTGCGATCTGATTTTGGTCGAGCCACAGCCCCAAGAGGTTTCCGGCAACGACTGCCACAATGCCAGAGAGGAAAGAGCCGAGAGCTCTGGCTCGGACAGAAAACCAAAGTGCAATGTAGGTGAAAGAAGATGGACTCGGAGTACACACCCTGACCGATCCATAAGATAAGGAGAAGGAACTTGGGGTTGAGGAACGTTTTAGTTGTGGCTTTTATCTCCTTCCAGGGGTCATCAAAGATGGTCAGCTCGACCGGCTTGCCGTCACCTCGTTGGACTTTGGAGGGGTTGTTCAATAGCAACGCAACGAACGGCCCGCAAGCCTGGAGGGCAATGAAGATCAGGTAAACCTTGTAGGAAACCTTGCCGGCTCCGCTACAATCCGCGTTCAGGCCGAGATTGATAGCGCCGCCGAGAATCTGGCCAACCCGGGTCCACGTCAGCCAGTAAGCAACCATCCGGCCTCTGTTGCGAGGCTCCGGATACGCGATGGCAATAGCTGCCTCTGAGGCCCAGAAGATTCCGGCAGACACGCCGCAGAAGGCTGCGCCTACGATGACGAGCCACTCGACGCCGTAGCGGTTGTTGAGGTAGAGGCCGGCGCTGTAAGGGGCAAACCCGATGTTGCCGACGACCAGGGCACCTTTGATGCCGATGTACTTTAAAATCGAAGAGGTGAGCCAGCAGGAGACTACCATGAGGCAGAAGGTGAGGGCGTTGCCGGTGTTGACGAGATATGGCTCTTGGGCACCACCTAAGCCGCGTCAGACTTGGACTCAGAGGATCAACTCTCCAGGGCTTTTACCGGCACCGAGGGAGTTCATTGCACCCCACAAGCCTGGTGCAGCGAAGCTGCACATGCCCAGAATCGTGGCATTATAAAACGGTGACCGGTACCATTTGACTGCGTGTTTGGTTAACAGATGACATAGATACATTCTGTAAGAGCCCTCACCTGCAACTTTCTCCTGTCGCTCAATGGTCTGCGTTCCATCGGACGGAGTGTCCTCCTCGATAGCCATCTTGCTCAATTCTGGCCGGGGGCTGTGGCAGTTCCCTCTTGTAAGGTAATGCAAGTCGTGACTCGGTCAGTTGGCAAATGATAGCAAGATATACCGTGCATATGCCAGGCGTTCCGAAATACCAAAGTGCCGAAAGGAGAGTTCTCTCCAACGACGTGCAGAAATTCCCGCTGCAGATTTATGAGGAGAAGCAACTCTCGCAGGTGTTGGGTGACGTTGCACGCGGAGCACGCCATTGCGATCCAGACTGGGAGCATCGCCTTCATTTCCGCGCTGGTCGCACCAAGAGATTCCAGACCGCTGGGACTTGGGATCAGCAGCCGAGGTGATTGCCGCCCGGTACAGGCCCCCTCGCAGTCAAAGATAAGATGGCGAGCGCAGAGATAAGGACGTGATGAGGGACGCATCGATGAGCAGCAACTTGGCATCAATGGCGTGCTTGGCTGATTAGTCATCTGGATAACAAGGAGTTGGACATCTCGAAGGAAGGTTAAGAGTCTATCGATTGGACTCTGTTTCCTCGATACAAAAAAATTGGCGCTTGCGTGTATTTGTGGTTGACATGGTGAGAGTCTGTGATTCACAACTGACCATCTGTTCATGCCATTTGGGAATCACATACCAGAGAGTGTGAGAACTTCTTGCCTACCTACCTAGCAAGTGAGACAACTTGGTAAAATTTTCAAATCAGAACTCCCAAGTAAACAAATGCCATTTCAGTCTCTAGCAGTCGCATTCACTTTGTTAGTGATTGACAGGCATTGAAGATGCAAACTAGGCGCCTCGCGAATGGCCCAACATCCCTCGGCAGCAGGACGTAAGAGGAAGGCATTTGCGAATGCAATCGCCGAATGTCCAGCTGAATTTGCTTTCGGGGAAAACATAGCCCTATCCGTCATGTCAGTTCGTAAAGTCGGGCAGCCGAGACGATCACCTGATGCAGGCCCAGCTGTGTCAACCACAATCATAACGCCCTTTGAAACGGCCTGGGAAATGGACCCAATATCGTGTCGGCCAGTACAATCGAAAAGCTGATTTCTTGGTTTAAATCGACTAAACGCGTCTGGAGTCTTTTCTCTGGCTAACAACATCTGCTGTAAGACAAAATAAGCACCAAGCATCGGCCAATTGCTCGCTGCCCGCCAACACGGACCGGTGTGGTTGTTGATTGGCCGGCTCGCATTGTGTGGAACTCCGTGGGCCGGTTGCCGATGACTCCTTTCGCCGCCCGGACGCGGATCTCACAGTCTGGAATTCCGGCTCTTGCCGGGGCGGGTACCGGGCGGCCTGATAAAAGAGCCTGACCTAACAGGCGACTGGCTAGATAAAACGTAGACATCATCAATATCCTGAATCATTCACAATCGCAATCATGGGCCCAATTGCCGACAGTCAGAAGCATCCTCTCGTTCTCGTCCTCTGCTCGCCAGCCATGGGGCACATGAACCCGATGCTTCAGATCACAAAGGATCTCGTCCGTCGCGGCTACGATGTTTCGTTCCTGGCATCCGACGGTTATCGAGACCAAGTCGAACGCACCGGCGCTAGCTTTCTCCCCCACAAGGGATTCATCAACTACCGAAGCGAAACGGACCTGCACCGATTGTTTGCCGAGTTCGCCCATGTGCCTCGTGGAGTACCGCAGCTTCTCTGGATTCACGAGAAACTTTGGACCAACTCCATCCCATCTGGTCTCGAATCTATTCGAGCTGCTCTGGTCACCCTTCGGGAGCGGGATCCCGACCGTCAGGTCGTCATTCTCTGCGAAACCATGCACAGCGGCATCTTGCCACTCAAGCTTGGCGCGGAGCTTCCAAAGGGTTACACAAAGCTGCCGGCTACGCTGGGCATCAGCATCATGCCGGCAATGTGGGCTAGCGTGGATACCGGCCCGTTCGGTTTCGGGCTGCCAACTGATGATTCGGAGGCCGGACGGCCGCGCAACACCGTCATTGCCAAGCTATTTGCCGAGGGTCCATGCAAGAAGGCGTTCGAGAAGTTAGCTGATGTACTTCAGTATCTCTGCGGAACGACTAGACCCCTGGAGTCGCTCTACGGAGACCACGCAACTGTTATTCATCACGGGCTATGGGACGCCGGCTGGGCATGCCACGACACCACTCTGCAGATGTGCATCCCACCTCTCGAGCTTCCGCGGTCCGACTGGCCTCCCAACTTCAAGTTCGGGGGGACGCTGCCGCGCAAGGAGATTCCTGAAGGGTACGAATATCCGAGCTGGTGGGAGGAAATCGTTGCCAATAGCAAGAAACCGGAGTCGGAGAGGAAGAAGGTGGTGTTTGTCGCGCAAGGAACCGTCGTCCAAGAGTACGGTGATATCATCCTTCCTACGATTTGGGGACTAGCTGGCCGTGAAGACCTGATCGTCATGGCGGTCCTTGGCGCCAAGGGCGCCGAGTTGAGGCTCAAGGACGATGAAACCTTGCCCGCCAACACCCGCGTCGCCGACTACCTCTTGTACGATGCGGCTCTCGAGCATGCCGAGGTTTTTGTCGCGACGGGCGGTTACGGTGCCCTCGCCCACGGCGTGACGAACGGCGTGCCGATGGTCTTGGCGGGTGACTCAGAAGACAAGATCGAGGTGTCGCTCCGGGGTGAGACAGCTGGATGTGCCATCAGCCTCCGCGCCGGCAAGCCAAGCCAGGGAGAGATTGTGAAGGCAATCAATACGGTCTTGAAAGACAGCAAGTACCGAACCCGGGCCCAGGAGTTGAAGCGGGACGCAGACGACTTCAAGTCGCTAGACATCGTGGAGCGAGAGATGCTGGCCTTGTTGAGATGAGAGGGGACATTGTCGACAGTGTGGTGAGACTGCTAAGGCTCTTGGTGAGGGTCCCTGTGGCGAGGAACTCCCTTCCATGTGTGTTCCGCTGCAGGTGACATTGCGAGGGAGAAAGGGTGGACGGTTTGTGGGTAGCAGAGCCGAAGGCCCCGTGACATTTCCATCGGGGGATGGCCGACGAGCAGAATATTGAGTCCGCGGCTGGTGGGACACGTGCCTCAAGCTCCGACTGGACTAGACTGTGTTGGGTAGGGCTTCTTTTGAACCGGTGGGCCCTACCACAATCTTCGTGTGGGGGTGTGACACTATTTAAAAACACTATTTAAGTTATATTTATAATACCTACTTTACACTAAGATATAATTAAAAAAACTATAAAAAAAGACTACTATAAATAACTTTAATAGTCTCTATTTTAATAGTCTTAATTAGTAAATTAAAAACTTTAAAAGAATAAGTTATAAATAACTTATTCTAAAAAGTTATTAAAAAAAAAAAATAAAACTTACTTTACTTTTTATCTCTTTTATATTATACTAACTACTTTTTATAATACTAAACTATAATACTTATAAATAT